>RJWM01011247.1:22142-60517 GCA_004363535.1 Dasyprocta punctata | reverse complement strand
TACTTTCAGAGAATTTCTTTGATCTTTGCTCTTTCTCTTGCTTTTCATCCCTTTAGCTCAGGATATAGTTTTATTACATTGGTGATAATGTAATAAATGATATTGTTATGGGGCCAGGGTTATAACTCAGCAGCACAAGTGCCTGCCTGGCAAGTGCAAGGTCCTGAGTTGGATTCCAAAAAACCAAAAAAAAAAAAAAAAAAAAAAAAAAGAAATTACACTGTTGCCTGAAATCAGCTTTATGGGTGTAGGCAAAGTTACTTTTCTTCATATGTAAAATGAGGATAAGAACTACTGTCAGCACTTGGGAGGCTGACACAAGAATATTGCTGCAAGTTCGAGGCCAACTTGGGCTACAAAGTGAGTTTAAGGCCAGCCTGAATGGTGTAGCAAAACCCTGTTTAAAAGAAAGAAACAAAGAAACAAACAAGCAAATGAAGTCTTACTATCTTCTTGTAGATTGTTGTAGGATGACATGAAATAATATATATATATATATATATATATATATAGTGCTTAAAATAGTGCACATCATAGAGTGAGAATGATGTAAATAGTGATGTGCAGCTCTTTACAAAAAAAAAAAAGTCTTGGCAGTTTGGGAATCAGTGCCATATGTGGGCCACCACTGGACTGGGAACAGCCAGACCCAAGCCTTTCCCTGTGAGTCAGAACCTTTCATGGGCTGTGGGGGAGAAAGAACAAGGCCACACCAGCAAGCAAGCCCAGTCCTGGAACCAGCACCATGTGCGGCCAGCTGCCAGACAGGGAAGAGCCAGACCCCAGCACCTTCTGGTGTGCAGGCTGGCAAACAAGATGTACCTATACCCCCATCCCACCGCCGTAAGTGACGGGCTTATCCAGAGAAACACAGGCTGTAATGATAGCTAAAGAGGTGAATTGCAATTGGATGCTTGTGGTGCTTTGGTATTTCACTAATATTGCAGGTCTAGGGGCAGTGGTCTGATCATAGGTTCAGAGGATAGTGGTACGCAGTGTGGCATTTAGGGGGGATCGCCTTCTGAGGGTTGTAGCCATTGTTGATTCCCTATGGTCTTGCTTTGAAATCCTATATCATTTCCATTGTTTTGTTGGGTCTTCTGTTTTATTTGATTATGTTAAATCCGATGGCAGGTGCAGGTATTTCTAAGATAGTAAGATATATTATGGTAGTAATTTTGGATTTACTATTGGCTTGTTTTGAAGTACTTTATTGCATTCATTGTTTTGTTTTCATTGGCTCTATTCTATTCTGTTCTGTTTGATTTTTACTATGTCCAAAGTTATCTGTAGCTATTTTGAAGACATCAGAGGCATTATGGTAATTATTGTTGATTTTGTAATGTTTTGAAGTCCTGTATCTTTTACACCATTTGTTGCTGTTGTTGTTTTGTTTTTTTTCATAGAGAACCCTTTCCTGTCCTTATCATGGTCCAGGAAGGTTTATAATTGTAATCTCAAGGAGATGTTATTGAAATTTTAATCAACTAATTCCAATCTACCACTTCCAGTGCAACACACGGCGAGAACAAAGACACTGAGACATATATACAGTTGTGGGGAGCCAAGGGGTCCTAAGTCCAGCCAAGATGGTGTTCATTGGAACAAAGGCCTTGCCCAAAGCCCAACCCAGGTTTTATTAATTCTCCATGAGGGGAGTGGCTTGGGGATGAGTGACAGCGTGAGTGGTGGGAAATATGTGACTACTGTGAGCTGGGCTAGGTAGGAGGTCTGAGATCACCTCTGAGATAAGCAGAGGGCAAGAAATGCAGAAAGAGTAATCTGCATAACACAGTTGAGGTAGCGTCTAATAATTTGGGGTCAGTGCTTCAGTGCTGATGCACAGTCCTGTTTGCCCTGGGAAGTCATGGCCTCTTTCTTGAGGCTTGGTCCCAGCCTATGGGCTCTCCATCTTGCCCGGCTCAACCATGTATTTGGGGAGTCACTGGGTGGGGTGATACTGACCTGTCACTTTGTCTTAGAGAATACACATCAGCTCCTCAGTCAGCCCTATTTACATTGCTTAAAGCCAATTGAGGGACGAAGAAATAACCTTGCCAGCTCTGTACATATCAATACATGGAGATAGGGCCAAGTTTATCCAAAATGGAAATAGTTGCTCCTCTTTTCAAGGAGAGTCAAGGAGAGTTGTCTCTGTGGTTCCCCACAGTTTTGATTGGTTTTATTCTGTTTTATCCTCTTTAAAAAAAAAAACAGCTCTGGAAGTGAGGCCTAAGGAGACTCCTGACAGCTTTGGAGGTGGTTGCATCTAATGGGCTATGTGTTAGTAATGCCCTAACTTCAAATGATGGCTTTGGCAGCTGCTATGTCTGGTGTTCAGTGGCAGAGCAGCAGCACCTCCCCGGTTAGCTCTGTAGCATGGTTTTACTGCTATTCTGACGGCTTCCTAGCTGCTGCAAACCCTCCTCCTTTATTCTCTTCCTCTTGCTGCTCTTCTGCCTTCCTTCTTCCTTTTTCCTTCTTCTTCCCTCTATTGCTTCTTCCTTGCTTTTCCAGCCTTCTGGAAAATTCTGATACTCTTTGAATGAAGCCATTTTATTTTTCTGGAGCCCATTTCTGTTGCATACAACCCAGAACTCTGATGCATGAAGCAGTGCACACCCAAAATGTCTAATGCATATGGTACAAAGCAATTCCCTACCATGGATTAAGTTTCTTAATATAAATGTGGTAAGTATGCTTGTCCTATTTTTCAGCAATTCTCAGAAGCCATGAGGAAAGTCCAGAATAGAGATGGAGGGTGGAACGGATTGGCTAGTTCAAGTATAAATATCTGTGGTTTAGTTGAAGTCATGAGAATGGCGGATATTTCCCAAACTTTGTATAGATTGAGGAAGAAAGAGAGTGCTTAGGTTTTTTTTTTTTTTTTTTCTCATTCTACCTTCTTCCTCAGTCAAGGCAAGATTTTCATTTCTAGAGATGCTGACTCAATTCCAGGGTGCAGTGCGTTCTTCCTCCTAGCAGGCTGCTGGGGAGCGGCCACGTCTGCAGGCCTGATGGACATTTTCTCTTCTACAGATGGCTCCTCCGACCTAAGGGCCAGCACTCTGCAGCCTGCAGTACAGACCCTAAAAGGGAAATCCTACATCCCTGTGGCCTTAGAAGCCCATAAGAGGAACAAGAGGGAGGATGCCTGCTCCCCGGTCTTCTACTTCCTGGAGCTCAACCAGGGCCACATCACTGGGGGCCCTGCTGCCAAGTTCTGGCCAAGTGAACTTTTCTCTGGGGGCGCTGAGGAGTCAGGAGGTTAAGTGACTGGATTTGCACTTTGGAAACATGACTCCGAGTAAAAACAAACGGGAGGAGAGATGATAGGTCATGAGGCAGTTAGGATCCACTGTAAGGGATTTCACAGGAAGGTGTGGTGGGATGTGGAGGAGACTAGCTTGGCAGCATTTGGGCAAGATCCAGAGGAGAGATTTGGATTTTGCAGTTCCTTGCCAGAGCTGGCCTCTGTCTGTGCCCCCTGGCCCCTCTCCTGACTTCCTGAAGCTGATGGCCAGGATGTCCTGTCCCCTGAGCTCAGACTTATGTTCACACTTTCTCATGCCATATTCTCCTTTTCTCCCCAGGAGACCACCATGGCCTGTCCCAGTGCACCAGGACACACCAGAGGCCACCTTCTCCCGAAGACTTCCTGAGTCTAACCTGGCACGTTGCCCCCTTCCATCTTCCTGTGCCTGGTACCACATCCAGGGCCGGGCACATGGGAAGAAATAAGTCTCTGTTGGAGGCACCTGTGAATGAGACGATTTCCTGTAAGCCTGGTGGGCAGCAGACCCGAGGCCAGTCTGAATCTCCAGACTTCTGGGTCCCTGAGTCACTCTGGGTGGGTTCCTTCTCCTCCGGCACCCTCATCAGTGAGGTGAAGGAGGTGGGACCTGTTGTTCAGGACCATCCTACCCTGATGTTCTGCAGTCTAGAAGCCGTATTGCTCTTCTTGCAGTCTGCGTGTACAAAGGTCACAAAGACACAGCTCCAATGAGAACCCAAAGGCTGGGAGATCTTGCCAGAGTCAGTAACCACAGAGGTCGGGAACATTTTAGAGACGAGGCTCAGGAGGCATTGAGGGTACTGGCAGTGGAGGTGCCCATGAGCCGATGTGCTTGGAAGGGATTAAGGTGCAGCAAGGACCTTGCTTTGGGGGAGCCCGGCGGGCCCTTTCCTTCAGACCTTAGAATTGCCCATTCATTTTCAGCCCTCTAGAAGGTTGAAGAGAAAGATCTCAAGAGATGAATAACCAGGGACTTGTGTCATGTAGCTGGAGAAATGGAGACTAAAGAGTTGGCCCAGGGCCTCCAGCAAGGTCTGCTGCCTGCTATCTGGGGCTCAGTTTGTCTCCCAGGTTTATTTGTGAGTCACGGGAGGATGGGCACATCTGTCTTCCACGTTTGCCAGGTGCCTCGCGCAGAGCTCTGTACCCAGAAGGTGTTTGGTAAATGCTCATCGGGGGCCTAACGATCAGCCAGACAACCTTGAAGTGTTCTGTTCAATGTGTTTGTGGGGAGGGAGGAGGTTTGGGTAATTTTCCAAAACTTTGGAGGCCTGGGGAGGCTCAGGGTGAACTTCTGGGCATCAATTGCTTGCCTCTGTGAAATGTGCCAAGTCTCCCAGGGCACTGGGTGGTTAGAGAAAGTAGCAATTCACTCCATCGTCCCTCCTGCAGCCAAAGCACAAATGTGCTTCACGTGAGCGTGGAAATAACTTATCGCAGGAATGTTTCCGAAGAGAAATATTTTGTCAAAGCTGCTGGAGTCCTTGCTACAGCCAGCACCGTGATGCCACAGCCACCAGCTCTTGAGAGCTGAGAGGTGGCACCTCCCGACATGACAATGCTTGTTATCTTCAAATGTCATCTTTTCTCACCCTGTCATTCTCTGGGAAACTGAGGCCCAGTGAAGGGAGAGAACTCCTAGACCCAGACCCCTCAGAGTCCTGGGAATGTCCTCCTCCCCATTACAGGGTTACTGGATTTGTGACTGGATCCCCCTTCCTCTGTTGTCCCTGGTTTTTCATCGAAGGCCCAGGCAGGGTCCTTGGGGACATCGGGCCCCCCCAGCCCCTCCATGGGTGAAGCAATTCAGCTCTACTTTGTTTCTGAACAGTGAGAACTCATCTTTTATTGCAAAAACTCAGGATTTCTCATCCTGTGGGAATGAGACTTTGGAAAGGGAGCTAGGAGTGCAGGCAGCGCCCGGCACTGTGTGGGACCCCGCACTTAGGGGACACCGGTAGGTGTATGTAGGTCACAGGGGTAGAGTTGCAATGCCCTGTGGAGGCAGATACTGAAAATACTGACTGACAGAGGAAACTGAGACCCAGAAACTTTTAGCAAATTGCAAGCATTTGCCATCAACCCATGCACCCTCAAGCAGGACACCCTCGAGCACCCGGCTGCAACTGCCCTCTAAGTTTGTGCCATCCCGTTCAGGCCTCAGCCGTCCCTGGTAGCTTGGGGTTGGTTTTCTCCTGTCAGCGATAACCACTGCTCCCACCTTCAGGTTACAAAATCTCCACGCTGGGCCAGTGGCTTTCTGACAGGTTCCAGGCTCCGGCCTGTCCATCACAAGCCTCTTCCAGCTCAGAGACCTGGGGGTGTTTTCAGGGACCAGGAGGTCAGAGATTCTGTCAGCGACTCCCTGCTAAGGTAGGGTCCAATAACACGGCCATGCTGTGTGCTTACCCAGCGTTGCCTGAGGAAGGTTCTGGTGGGTCAGGGTGGCTGCTGAGGACCTGCAGGGCTGGGACATCCCCGTGGGGACAGGGCAGCAGCCAAGGCCCCGCCTCACCTGGAAGGAGGGAAGCCGAACAGCATCTCTCCCCGCCTCCAGCCATGGGGATCCTGTGCTGATTCCTGCCGGCGCCTGCCCGGGTGTGGAAGGGGAGCAGGGGGCAGGAAGGCAGAGTGTGGAGATGGATCCTGACACCTTCACCACCTCGGGCCACTCCTGCACTTCCCTAGGCCTCACCTTGCTGTGATGGATGCGAGCCTTTAGGCGCAGAGCAGAGGCGAGGGACAGGCCAAGCACAGGGTGGGCGCCGGCTGGGGCGGCCCCTGCCACAGGTACCTGCTCTATGAAAGGTGGACGTGGAGGGGGCAGTAACGGCCAACTGTCTAGCAGGGTAAGCTGGGACAAAGGCTGAGGCAGGGGACACCTGTCGTCTTTCTGCCCAGTTTCCGTTACCTGTTCCTTTTGGGACCTGGCCGGCCTGCTTTATGTGGCTCTGGTGACAAGACGCTGCCTCTGAGCAAAGTCATGGTGTATCCTTCCATCCAGAGAAGGGTGGCTTTCCCTTGCTGGTGGAGAGAAACCCCTGGCAGGTGCTGCCGGTTCTTTTCTCTTCCCGTCAGGACAAGCTGTCTGCTGCTAGGAGCTCAGAATCCACTTGGCAGGGGCCATGCCGGCCGCAGTTGTTTCTACTTGTGGTTTCTGCATTTGGAAGCAAATTCTCCTATAAAAGCTTCATCCATAATGCAGGTGCTCTTTGAATCTCCGTTTACCTCAATCCTTTATCTTATTCTCTGTTGATTCGGAACTCCACTGGGAAAGATGAACGTTATTTTAAAAATGGTGGGAATGTTTGATGAGAGCCGGGTCACTAGGATTCTGTCTCCTGGGACTCTGAGTCCTGAGATAGAAAGGGACCATATTTTGTGGGAGCATGGTGATCTGGAGGCTGTGCCCAGAGAAAATGTTGGGGAACTTATGTGTTGGGCACCAACCCTGCCCTGGTTCCCTCCTTCCCAGGGTGGGGTGCTCAGCTTTGTTTCGGGGGATGGCAGCTTAGCATTTTGATCAGCTCTTGAAGAATAGATACAGTTTTCAGGCTGGGGTGACATGGAGGTTCCGGGTAAAGAGGGTGAGCAAAGGGGAGGAGGTTAAGATAAAAAGTCCAAGGAATGTCTAGAAGAGCCAGGTATAATTGACCCTGCCCCTTATGCGTGCAGGTGAATTGGAGAGCTGTGGGCTGGGGCCAGCTCTGGGCAGGTACTGAGTGTCCAGGTGAGGGGTTTTGATTTTATCGTGTGGGAACAGGCAGGCTCTGAATGATGGAAAGCAGGGCAACAGACAAGAGGCTGCTGCAGGGATCTGGGCAGCCACATTCTCAGCGCTGCACCCTCCCGCTCCCTGCCCCGCTCTTCTGAGAGAATCACACCTTCCCTTTCGCACAGCAGGCAAAGCCAAGCCACTACAGCATGCGCTTCCACTTTTGTAGAAGAGCTGATGTGTGATCACATTACTCTAGAACTTGCTTTTTTTTTTTTTTAACCTCACAGCACGTAGCAAGTATTACCCAAACCAACATACACACACCTAACTCGATTTGTTTTTCATGATTGCATTTTAGTCTATGCATGAGTCTTCCACAATTTATTCAGCCTATTACCTACGGCTAGATGTTCAGACTGTTTTGAACTTTTGCTAACACATACACAAGGCAATGCAATAAATGCCTTAAAATTCACTAATATGTATTTGCTTTAACATTTTTTTTTCCTTTAGTAGAACAGCTGTTTAAAAGTAATACTCCTGGATTAAAGAGCAAGTCTTTTAAAATTTTAATGGATATTTCCAAAACGCTTTGTAGCATTATTGTGGCAATGAATTCCCACTGCTAGGTGCGCTCTTTGATAGCCCAAGTTGAGCGTTCTGATGAGACCAAGTGTATCCGTTAACTAGGTCTCTTGTACTTTCCTGCCAGAAGCACAGACTGGTGCAACCATTTTGGGAAGTCCTGCTGCATGAAGACAAAGTGGCACTCCTAAGTCCTGTCACCTGACAACCTCACCACAGTGAGTACACATAAGAAAGATGCTTTCTTGTTCATCCTCGGAACCCCTTTCAACCACGTTCCCCCAGTTATGTTCCTATCAGCAAAAATTCAGAACCAACAGCGCTCCGTACAGAATATCAGGTATATAAAGCGTGACATCGCCATGGAATGGCAGTAAAAAATAATAAACAATAGCCACTCAATATTAAATATACTAAATGCATGCACCATGCAAAAGACATCACACACATGCATGTAACTCATTGAATAAAAAATTAAAACCCAGTAGAATATTGTTTACTATTAAATATAACTAAAACTTACGTAAAGTAAAACGTATTTAAAAAAACTAAGACAATAGTAGACAAATGATTGCCTTAGGTGGAGAAGAAAGACAGAAACACGTAGTCAAATATACGTTATTGTTAGTGCTTTGGTTCTTTGAAAAAGATCCTGTCCATCATGAGGTGAACAGATAAAGAAAATGTGATATTTATACACACCAGAGTCCTACTCTGCCATAAAGAAGGATAAACTTGAGTCACTTGTAGGAACATGGATGCACCTGGAGACTATAATATCAAGTGAAATAAATCAGACACACAAGCTTAACTGTCCCATGATTTCTCTTATCCAAAATATAAAGAAAGAGCAAAATAAAAGATTGAAGTACAAATCAAAATCAAAAATAATAAGTAACTGACATTCAAGTAACTAATTAGTTAATTAAAAGAGGGCCATTCATAAGAGTGTGTCAGGAATCCAGGCATATAGAAGAAAAAGAAAATAGAAAAAAATGGGGAAAATGACAAGAAATAGGAGCTGAGCCTTCAGCTGTCAGAGGCCAGAGCTCTGCCAGCACCTAGGAGCCCTGTCCCAGGGCTGAACTGGGCTGCGTTAGAAGAAAGTGGCTGCTTTCAGCAGAAGCCCTGCAAAAGGCCTGGGTGCTTTGTCCTGGTGGATGATGTGGATTCTCCATCGTGGTAGTTCTCTGGGTGTTGACGACAGCAGAACCCGTCATGTCACAGGTCTGGGAATGCTGGGTCTCTTCTTGCTTCATGTATTTCATCCTTTAGGGATAAGCATTGTTTGGAAATTGTTATCCTGCCCTGGAAGGCTGTCCCAGCGGTCGGGGTGAATCAGCACCAAGCAGCAAACACACACTGCATCTTGAGTTTCAGCATAGGAGACCCGGGGTAGGACGAGACCCCCAGAGAGGAGCCCTGTTCCTGCCCTGTGAAAGACATTGTCACCTCTATGTCATCGCAGCCAGCTGGCAACATGGCCAGAGCCAGGAAGAGTATGACTGGAAGGGTGTGGCAGATTGGAATGGGGAAGACTGCCACCAGGAGGGATTCTCAGGGACCTCTTCCAGGAGGCCCTCCTGGCACTAATGCGGGGACATCTGGTTCCTCCCTGGAGGCGTTCTGCCCAGGAACATTCAGCCTCTCTCCTGAGCTGACCAGGGGGCCAATGCTCTTTGATAAGAACTAAGTGGTACATGCTGTCAGGTCCTGGCTGTGCGGGTCAGGATGGAAGCACAGACTCTGCAAACAGCAGGTGTCCTGGGGCTGGATTGGAGCTGTCTGGGGGAGTGTCTGTAATTGTTTAATGACAAATGAAACACTCGCTGTCTCTAGCAGCAGGAGAAGATGGTGAGCCGCTACTGTTATTATTTCTCATTTAGAAAACGAGCAAGTCGTAAAGCCCACGGCTACTTAGCTAATGGACACATAATTCACCAGGTGCTCTCTAATGCATCGTGCCGTGCGCAGCAGCCCCAGCTCTGTCCTCGCCTTGCCTGTCTCTGGCTGAGAGTTGGGACCGAAACCCACACAGTCGGAACCATTCCAATGATAGTAGGATGCCGGCACCAGGTTCCACCTCTGGCCCGGGCGCTCAGAGCTCCTTACACCAGCAAATCCTTACTCATCGACAGGAGGAAGAATATTATCCAGGCAGGAAGACACATGTGTTGCTTGTCATTTCCCAGCCCACAGTCACACAGTTACTGCAGACAGACAACCTTGCCTCCCACTCTCTGACTCCTCTTTCTCTCTTTCTCAATAATTAAGAACCAGCTAGGTGGGTTTACTTGGTCTCCAAAGGGACATGGTGATTCTGCAATAGACTCTGTCTACGATGGGCAGATTTCCCTTCCCAACTTCCCATCTCGAAATTCTCACCTTTGAGTTCCAAATCAAGGGGCTCCTTCTGTCTCTTATACTTCTCTTTCCTCCATCCCTGCTCGAGGTGTCTAAACCATCGCTGTGTGTGATGTGGGATGTTGGTGCGGTGTGCACCGTTCTGCTTCTTCCCCTTGCTTGCAGGTGCCTGAGTGCAGGGACCAAGGACCAGGGAAGTGAGATGAGCTGAGGGTTTAGTGGAACTGTAGCCCAGCAGTGCTAAGGGGCAGCTGCTGCTGTTCTGCTCTGCTCGGAACCTTGGTACAAAGTGGAAAAATTCAGATTTTAGCTACATGTACCTAGAACTGAAAGATAGAGAAATGATCAGCCAAAACAATGAGACAGGATAAAAATTTACAAGACTTCTGGATTTGTTCTGATTGAGGAAAGGTGGGGGGGTTATAATTTTGCTGTCATACAAGGGAAGGGGTTGGGATGTTCCAGATATAGTTGCACTGAGCACAGAAAACTGATGAGATTGTGTGGTTTGAGTTTCTTGGCTTTGAATATTTGAGGTGGGCTTTGCTTGTTGCTTGACCCAACCTCTGGGATTGACTACATATCCTGTCACTGAGTCCAGGGAAGGGACTTTAACCCCTTTAACCAGTGTGTACCCTACACACGCGGGTTTGCTGTCTATCATATTCGAGTGAGTGGTCATCATGTAGATGTGAAATGTTTTGTTATACAGAATTTTAATCATCATAACATTTGTAGTAATGAAATTTGGTCTCCCAATCTGAGCACTTGGAATATTTTATTGCCAAGGGCCATCTCTTGCAATAGCTGTTTTGTTCTTCATGTAGTTTCTATCTCATTGTTTATCTTTACTTTTAAAAAAAACATGAAGGGAAGGATTAAGAATTGTTGCCAGTACCATCTTTGCCCTCATCAGAACCCTTTAATGAGCACTTATTGTTTGCCATGATCTCCAAGCCATACAAGCATCCTGTGAAATAAGTATTATTTCTTCCTTTTTAAGACAAGGGAAAAGAGACACCCCCAAAGGATAAATGACTTCCACTTGGGTCTAAAATTAGGGCTCAAAATCAGTCCCCCCAGCCCAGACCTCCTTCCAGGAAGCCAGGGGGACCTCCACATCAGAGTGCGTGTCACTGAGAGGGTTACTAAGCCCAAGATGGCCATTAAATGTACCCAAGAGAACTTGTTGGAGAGTTTGTACAGGACTGGGGCTCTTATGTGAAAGGGCTTGATGATCTTTCAATGTCATGAGAAAGTTTTCCTCTTCCCACTCCACCCTCCAGATTTGCATTGTTAAAAGGCAAGCCAGGACAGGAGATGGTAATCTGGATCATTTGAACTCTGGTTTCCTGAGCTATGCACTTGCTGTGAGATGGTGTGGGAAGTTCACCCAGATTTGCAACTAAAGCTGTTCAGCTTGAGCAAGTTACTTAGTGTCTCTGAGCTTCCACATTTGTAGAATGAGGTTAGCAAAGCTCCTCCTTGGAGTGATCTAATGATACTATGATTTGTTGAGTAGTGGCTCCTAGAGCAGTACGTGGACTACAGGGACTAC
The DNA here is from genome assembly GCA_004363535.1 of Dasyprocta punctata. Classification (NCBI taxonomy): domain Eukaryota; kingdom Metazoa; phylum Chordata; class Mammalia; order Rodentia; family Dasyproctidae; genus Dasyprocta; species Dasyprocta punctata. Next base: position 48,997 of record RJWM01011247.1, on the reverse strand, counting down.
ACCATATACGAGGATGTTAATGGTTTGAGTCAATGAGCCAATGAGCTCAAAGGGTTGGTGTAAATGTTGAGCGATAGGATGACGGCAAAAGGTTTTGCTAATGTAATGCACTGGGCGCATCTGTAGATTATTACAGGTCAATTTCCCGATAGGTGCATGTCCCCAACAGCTGATGTAAGAGGTAGCTCCCAGCCTTTTCCTTTCTCTGGAGGGCTGGAGAGGCAAGAGGCTCTAGCTTATTTCAACAGCCCAAATCTTGGATCAGGAGAGCCCTGTGAGTAATTAAAACTCAGCAAACATCTGCTCATCTCTGAGCGGCTCCAGGGTGCACCCCAGTGAGTGGGAAGCAGGAGATTGATGGGTGTACTAGGGCTCGGCAGCTCTGGGCTGGGCTTTGATTGCATTAGTTCCCATGCCCCAGGCACCAGGCATTGATCCAATTTATTTCCCACAGCAGGTGATGGGCCTGCTCTGACTCCAGTATACTTCTGCCCAGTCACCTTTGAGAGCCAGGGAGGGGATCATGAAGTAGAACACATGGTATTGAGAGGACAGAGGATGTGCTGCTGTCACCCGTAATGACACAGTTTGCTCAGGCTGGAGTACCACAGGGCAAATGAGCTTTTGGTAAGAAAAAAAAAATGGGCCATCCCTTCCTGTGGTTGGACCCATCATGGTCTGTCTGTTCCACTTAATATGCAATGGACCAGGCAGTCAGGGGTAAGTAGCGTGTAGATTTCTGGAACCTGCTCATTTTTCCTTGGCTTGTTTATTTTTGCAGTTGTGCTGTTACTAAAATCTGTTTGTTGTTTCCATGGCCTTTGGCTCACTCAGCAAAAGGAGCTTGGATTAGTGGAGAGAACATTTGATTAGGAGCTCAGAAATCTAACTAGCTCTGGAGTCCTGGCAAGTTTACTCTTTCGGCAGATATTTAGGGCCCTCACTGTATGCCGGGCAGCCGATGCCATAGAAGATGTCAAGGTGCACAGAACACTTCTGCTCCTGGGGCATCAGTGTCCATGCTGTGTCTGGATTTATCGGAGAGCTGGGCATCATGGAATGTGCCCACTTCTCCATGGGGTTGTAGTGGCCATTGGGCACCATCTCCACCCTCATCAGAACCCTTTCACAGGCACTTACGCTTTGCCATGATCTCCAAGCTGTAAAGAATCCTGCAAAATAAGTATTATTATTATTATTATTATTATTATTTTTTTGCAGCACCTGGGATTGAACTCACAACTTCGCACCTACCAGACAGGTGCTTAAGCCATTGAGCCAAACTCTTGGCCCTAGTTTTTTGAGGCAGGGTCGCACTACGTAGCTCAGGCCGGCCTTGTGCTCGCGTTGTAGCTCAAGCCGGCCTCGAACTCGCAACGCTCCTCCTCCCTCAGCCTCCCTAGTGCTGAGATTAAAGGTGTGTGCCACCATGAAGTATTATTTCTTACATTTGAAAACAAGGGAACTGAGGCCCCAAAAGGATAAATGACTTCCACTCAAGCCTGAAACCAGGACTCAGAATCTGCATCCCCAGCCTAGACTCCCATCCGGGAATCCAGGGGCCCTCTAGGTCAGAGCAGAGATGTGTAAGCACATCTGGCTTAGCCCACGGAGGTACTTGCACATGTGGCAGACACGTGGAAAGCATTCTGCCTTCCCCCATCCTTGTATATGGAGTCTCTCGTTAACCAAAGGGTCATCAAGATGTGGTGGTAACTTTCCATTTGTACTTAAAAACAAGACACTAATTACAACTCTTCATGCTTATTGAAGGGTTGGGAACTCCAGAACAAAGATAGAAACTAAATTTTTTTTTAAAGTCTAGGGAAGTTGTGACTAGGACGGAAAGGAACTGGCCACTGCTTCATTCCACATGTGTGACAGGGCTGCCTGCTGCCTCACGGTGTTCCTGAAGGGACATCAGACATACAGGGTGGAGAAGAGATGGCTTTTACTTTAGCCAAAGGGGAAAATGTAAGTCCCAGAAGGAGCCCTGAGAACACCACTAGCTTGTCTCTTTGTCTGTCTGTCTGACAGTCTCTTTATCAAAGGAAGGCAAAGGGAGGGAGGGGAGGAGATCGAGGAAAGAGTGAAAGGGAGGAAAGGTCCCCACAGGTAGCCTGGTGAGTGCAGTGGATGCTTGAGGACCTCTGAGTTTCCTCTGTGACTCTTTCACATGAAAGAGTAGACACCAAAACCTCAGAGCCCAGGATCAAGTCACACAGGGCCCTGAGACACAGCCAGAGCCCTGGGCACATGCTGCGGGATGAGGGTGGCTTGCTGGGACAGTTTCTCACTCATACCCATTGCCCATGGGGTGGGAGTGAGGGTCTCCCCAGGATCCTCACTCCCTGGACTTGGACTCTGGTGTCAGAGGAAAAACGAAGCCCCAGGAATGGCTGCTCACCATGAGCTCCTGTTACTCCTGTGTTAGTCAGCTTTCCATCACTATAACAAAATACCTGAGATGGATAACTTATAACGAGGAAAGGTTTACTTTGGTTCCCAGTTGACTTGATCCATGACTGGGCAGGCTGATTGCTCTCAGACTCTGGAAGGGGTACAAGACAGGAATGGCAGGGGACAGAGCTAACTACTCACCTCACCAGGAAGCAAAAGAGAGAAGGGGCCAGGATCTTACACAAGGAAGTTCCCTATTGGCTGCTGGACCTTTGAAAGGTTCTACCTCATCCCAGTAGCACCATCCTGGACCAAGCCTTCACTCTTGGGCCTTCTGGGGACATTTAATGTGCAGACTACAGCACTCCCCTCACCTGCTGGGCCCTTCAGTATTTATTTATTTATCTACCTATTTATGGTTTTTTGAGAGAGGACTTTTCTATGTAGCCCAGACTGGCTTTGAACTTGCAGTGACCCTCCTGCCTCAAGCCTTCTAAGTGCTGGAATTACAGGTGTGTACCATACACCCGGCCCGTTGTGCCCCTCAGGATTATGCTGGGACTTGCCAGCCACAAGTCAGTTCAGGAAGAAGCTGAGGGCCACCAAGCCACAGCCAACAAAGAGAGACGCACTGATCGGCCCTCAGTGGGTGGACAGCTGGGTGGGAAAGGGCTCAAGGCTGCAGCAGCCTGGAGGAGGAGCTACCTTTGCTTAGCGTAGGAGGCTGTGGGGTGGCGAGGGGATGGGGACCGCGAGCAATGGGCTGCTGACAATTTAGGCAGTGACCAGGGTAAGGTGGGCAGGGCCCCTGCCAGCCCTAACTTATTCCTTGGCTTGCATTCCGAGTTGCAGGGGCAGTAACTTCCGGAGCTGTGTGTCCTTCTTTCCCAGGTGGTGGTGGATCCTGGGTGCCTGTAGCCATGAGGTTCTTAAATGATGGAATTCATGGGAAGTGGAGCAGGCAGGGCAGAAGGAGGATCTATTTGTGCAGTGTCCCTGCCACGCGGAAGTATGGCGCTGGCTCAGGAATGGGGTGCAGCAACGTGTATCACACAAACTGCTGCGCCTCTGAAAGGGAAAGGCATGGTTAATCTGGGACAGCAGGGGAGCTGAGGCTGCCTGAAGCTGTGTGCACACTGCGCTCAAACTGCTCCTATCCCAAGCCTGTACCCCTCTCCCCCTGCCCCCAGCATTGGCCCTGACTGAGAGAAACTGCCCCGTCCAAGGTCACACGACCTCCTCAAGGACAATATCCATCCACACTGAGTGATGCAGACCCCTTCGCCTGGATTTAGGACGACTCTGAAAGGCCACCCTGGCTCCGGAGCGAACCGTGGCACTGGCTGAGGCCTCTGCTCCCCAGTCCACATCCTTGTTCCCTCACGGTGTTTTGCTGAGGGTGCACCCCAACACACTGCTCACACCTCCCCATCTCAGAAGCCGTTTTCTGGGGAACCCAACCTAAGGCAGTTGGCACAATGAGCTGTCTGCCTCTGAAGTGAGAATGTGGGCCAAGTCACCGGCTGGAGCAGAGGATTGGGGGAGCAGAGTCATGGTAGCCCCTGGAAGGCTGGGGGAGTCTAGTCATTAATACTTTTAGGGAAGCTGAGGGGACGGGGGTGTGGGGGTGCAGGCACTGATGGGTGCAGTGTCACAGGGTTTGAAGGGCGGGTAGTTGAGGTTGTAAGGACTGCTCCTGAGCGTCTTTAGTTGCATTATCATGACAGCCTTGATGTCCTGAATCGATTCAGAACATTTACCTTTCATGGTCATTTGATTTGATGAAGAGCTGGAAGTCTCGTGGTGCCAGATTTGGTGAGCAAAGTGGCCTAGGACACACTGTGATGCCTTCATGAGGCCCCAGCAGCATTCACTGCATTTTAAAAATCCCATCTTGTAAAGACTCTGGAAGAGGACATCCAGAACCGTTTCGTAAAGTGTCAAGAGCAGCAGGATAAATGTGCTTGAAGCAAGGGAGGGTATTTTGAGGCAGATTAATGGCAATGTGCCTTTTACTGTAAATTAAACAAATTTAAACCTTCACTGTATTTGTCAATCACCTCCTGTATATCTTATAATGGAATATTATTCAGCCATAAACAGGGATGAAATTGTGTCATTTGGAAGAAAATGGATGCAACTGGGGATCATCTTGTTAAGCAAAATAAACTAGACTCAGAAAAACAAGTGTCACATGTTTCCCTCACATGTGGAATCTAAAAAAAGTGTCCTGAAAGCAGAAGGGAAAAGTATGTTGTACACATGCACAAATAAGCCAAAGTGAAACCCATTGTGTAACTAATGTGAGCTAACAAAAAAGAAAATAGAACCAAAAAAACAAACAGAAGAGAAGTGAATTAAATCAGTTGAGTTACTTCCCTGCAGCCTTGCCTCAACTCTGGTAGGAATGAAATGCTTCTTTAAAGTGTGAACTATGCACTTGACTGATTCTACTTTCTAGCTAAATGTGCTCACATTTGCATTTAAAGTTGGAATTGCACAGCAGAATAATGAGCAATAAAAATCATGCTAAGAATTTAAAAAAGAAATTAATAGTGCAAGCTAGTTAGTTAGAGAGACAGAGACAGCTACAAGGCAATCAACTAACCTCCCATCACTATCACCCAGTGTGTTCAGTGGCTGCCTTCAGGGACTGGAGCTGGACTGGAGGGATGGAGTTTATAATAATCTCAGATAGGGTCTTATTTTTAACCAAGTGCATGTATCATTGTGGTGCATTTTAAAATAATGGTAAAATGGACACCCTTAGAAGGTCCAGCCATGAATATGAAGTCCTACAACAGCAATCAACCACATGGAATTTCTACATTGTTTCATTTTCTAACATAAGGACAGATTTTAAAAAGGCTGAAGAGAAAAAGAGGATGCATTTGACCTCCGAGTGCAAAGAGCAAGGGTAAATTTAGAACAGAAACATCGTCACCAGCAGAATTGTCACACTTCAGATACATGGGCTACAAATCTATGCTCAGGCATGATGATTGCAGAGCTGGAATTGGCCCTCAGTGAAGGGCCCAGTGCACGGTGGGTTCAGGTAGTTGCCACGGCACCCAGGGAGGGCACATCTCGTGTGAAAGGAGGCTGGGAGCTGCTAAAGTTTGGGGTCTCAGCTGGGTGTGGTGGCGCACACCTTTAATCCCAGCACTCCGGAGGCTGAGGTAGGAGGAGTTGTGAGTTCAAGGCCAGCTTGGGCTACAACGTGAGCGCAAGGCCAGCCTGAACTACATAGTGCAACCCTGCCTCAAAAAACTAGGGCTGGGAGTTTGGCTCAGTGGCTTAAGTGCCTGCCTGCCTGGCTGGCAGGGGTGAGATTGTGAGTTTGATCCCTGGTGCCACAAAAAAAAAAAAAAAAAAAAAAAAAAAGAAAGAAAGAAAGAAAGAAAAGAAAAAGTTTGGGGTCTCCTTTTCCAGTCTTCCAGAAGTACTTCAGTGATAAAATGGGAGGCCCATGCCCAAGTCAGGCAGCTCAGGCTGGGTGAGGATTCTTCTTCTGCCCCTTACCGGTCGTGTGACTCTGAGCCAGCTTCTTAACTTCCATGTGCCTCAGTTTCCCCATCTGTAAGATAAGGTTAATAAGCCCCTCCCGGAGCGGCTGAGAAGGTAAGAACAAAGGTTCTCTGCACAGCATCGTGCTTGTTACAGGATGAGGGGTAAGAGAGAGAGGGAAGTGCTGGGGCAGGGGCGACTTTGGGACCCACAGTTCCCCAGGAGTAGCAAGAAGCGAGGACCTGGCTGACTGTGAGAAGTAGATGGGGTGAATCTGGTTGGCCAAAGACACAGAGAGGCCATTTAAAGGCATCCCTGTACCCGGGCAGCGTTCTGTGCACTTCCGGGCAATTTCAGAAACAGTCAAAGCCCCCCTAAATCATAGCGCACTGTGCGGGATGGCTTCTTGAGGCTAATTTTATTTCCCAGGAAACCACTCAGCTCGATTCTCCACCTCTTTTCTTTTCTTTTCTTTTCTTTTCTTTTCTTTTCTTTTCTTTTCTTTTCTTTTCTTTTCTTTTCTTTTCTTTCTTTCTTTCTTTCTTTCTTTCTTTCTTTCTTTCTTTCTCTCTTTCTTTCTTTCTTTTGGTATTGGGGATTGAACTCATGACCTTGCACTTACCAGGCAAGCGCTTGAGCCACTGAGCTAAATCCCTGGCCCTCTCCATCTGTTTTCAGTCTGACCTTGTGTTACAGTTTCAATAAATATGTCCTCCGAAGGCTCATGCATTCAGAGTGGAGGATGATCAGACCATGGTGGATGCTAACCTCATCTGCGAATAAATCCATTATGAGTTCATAGCTAAGCGTGCTCACAGAAGGGGGCCTGGCTGGAGGACGCGGCTTTCTGGAGGTGCGGATATTCTTGTCTCTGGTCCCTTCCCTCTCTCCGGCTCTTTTCCAACCCACTTTGCTTTGTGATTGCCATGAAGTGAGCAGCTTTCCTCTTCCACACCCTTCTGCCATGATATTTTTGCCTCACCCCAGGCCTATAACCAATGGAACGGGCCAACCATGGACTGAAACCTCTGAGTCTGTGAGCCCAAATAAATCTTTTCTCTTTTATGTGCTTTATGTCAGGTATGTTGTCATAGTGACAGAAAACTGACATACTCTGATTTCTACCTAATTTCTCAATTGAATGCTATGGTAGGAGTGGGGGGAGAAAGAGAGAGAGAGAAATGTGATTTGTGCATGAGCCCAAATGGGTGTGGTTACCTTTTACAGCAGTGGCATCCTAGTGGCCATGTCAGGGCCTTCATAGGAATCCTTTAGTGTGGCCCAGGGTGGGCTATGAGGGTTGAGACTGACAGGTATTAAACTCCCCAGTGAATGGTGAACGCTGCTTATCCTTTCAGTTTCTTCATCTGCGAAATGCGTGGAGCGCACCTACCCTGCTGGCTGGCTGTGGGGAGTGGAGGAAATGTGTGTCTCCACTCAGCGATGCGTGGCAGGCAGTGCAGGCTCAATGTATAGTACTGCTATTCTTGTTATCTTTGTGAATGACCTTACAATTGGCAAACTTTCAAATCCCTTTTTTGGGAGTGCTTCTTCATAGATTTTTTTGATTTCACAGACCACTATGATTTCTAGAACACAAGGGGTCAATATAAGGTTGTCAGAAGCAAATTTCCATCCACTGGCACCCTACTTTCATAGAAGGATGGATATTTTTATACACATGGATTAGAAATGACATGATATCAGAATAAAAGATAGCCTTTTAAAGCTGGGAGCAGTTTGCTTTGTAAAACATGCACTGCATTATTTTTCTGATTTCTCCCCAGATGGTATAGATTTTGTCATGTGGGGCTAATTCTCCCAAGATCTGGCATTGGGAACAAGTTTGGTTCCTGAGATCCCCAAAGGAAAAGTGGAGAAAGACCAGCTAGGGGCTGCAGCAGAATTCCCATTTTACAGGTGAGCAAACTGAGGCAAGGAGAGGTGCCCTGACTTGTGGTGTTCTGTGGAGCTCTTAACACCAGTTCTATTATTATCAGTGTCATAGTGGAATATTTCATAAGCACTATGCTAAGTATCTTAAACATTCTCTCTCTTGGTCCTCATAGCAACTGCTATCACCTCCCATTTTCTTTTCTTTTTTTTTTTTTTTGCGGCACCAGGGATTGAACTCACAACCTCACACCTGCCAGCGCAGGCGCTTAAGCCACTGAGCCAAACTCCTGGCCCTGATTTTTTTGAGGCAGGGTTGCACTATGTAGGTCAGGTCGGCCTTGCACTCGCGTTGTAGCCCAAGCCAGCCTCGAACTTACAACGCTCCTCCTCCCTCAGCCTCCCGAGTGCTGGGATTAAAGGCGTGCGCCACCACGCCCGGCTTATCACCTCCCATTTTCAAGTGACTACAGCAAGGGTTGGAAAGGTCGAGCAGCTTGTCCAAGGTCACACTTCTAGGAAGCAGCAAGGCCAGGATTCAGCCCAGGTTTGAACAGCTCCAAAGCTGCTTTATTTTATAGATTATGACTGGCTGGAAAGAGGAAAGTTGGCTTCTGGTCCTCAGCCTCAGGGTTCCTGCTGCTGCTCTTCTCCAGTATGAAATTCTGAGGAGACCCCTGCAGAAAGCAGGCTCTGTTATGTTTGATGGTGAAAACCCAGGACAGGGAGTCAGAGCTGAGCACAGAATCCATGCTACCAGCCCTTTACATCACCTGCCTGAGTTTTATCACCACCCGTGAGCTGAGGGTCCCTGCCTCTTCTGTCTGCTGGGGTTGAGTCTCATGTCAGGCAAGGCAGAGACACTCTTAGCAGACTGCTCTAAGTTCACAAAGACTCAAGCAGAGGTGGGGTGTGGAGTTCTCCAACGGCACTCTAATCTGTTTCCTATTTTCTAAATAAAGACCTAAGTAGGGAGAGCAAATTGTTCATAATCTTCCAGTTATGTACACGTCAGATGTAGTAAGTGCCAAGCAGGAGCCCATGCAGCCCCCTGTAGTGTGGGCTGCAGAAGTCACAGCTCAAGTGGCCAGAGCCACCTCCAAGGCCTGGCCTCTTCCCCAAGCTGCAGAGGCCTGGGTGCAGCTCAGCATGCAAGGAGGGGCATCAGGTTAAAGTCAGTGGGCTGACTCGATCTGCCCCCCACCCTTTGGTACAGTCAGGGGCTTCTGCTCCTCCTACCCTAACCCTTCCTCCTCAGTACCTGTTGGAGAATGGCAATTTCTTCTCCAAATAAATTTAACAGAAGGGACTCAACCTTAGGGCCACTAGTGGAGGGTAATGGGGAGTAGTGTGGTGCCACCTGGGCGTGCAACAAGATGCAGTGACGTCTACATAAAGAACAGTGAGACTCAGCCCTCTCCCTCCACCCCATGGCTAAACCCCCATGGCCAGGCACATGTCCCTCTTGGCAAGGAGTCTGCACTCTTGCTTGTAGAGAAGTTGAACCCATAGCAAGAAGAGACTTTGAGAGACTGGTGTCTGGGGTCCTTCGTGAAGTAGCCACCTTGTCCCACCTACGTGGCAGACATGCTTGCTGGACCATGAGCAGGTATTCTAATTGCTCATTTGAAGATGCCCTGAATTCTTTGCTCCACTTCCTGGCTGCACTCATAGTCACATCTCCATGTCATCTGAAGGTCCTCAGAAGTTCTGGAGGGCTTGACATTCCTTTCCAGGGGGACCTTGGCATGCTTTGTTCTGTCTTCTCAAATTCAGTCATTTTCTTTCTTTCTTTCTTTTTTAAAAAAACATTGTATTCCTCATGTGTTTTGTCAAAGATTCCTTTATTTTGAACTTTTTGGAAGAGCTTTGTAAACCAGTTATTGGAACATGGTTATCTAATAAGGTTTTGATCTATTTCTGTTACCTGATTTTCTCAAGTTTCTATCATCTTATTTTTTCCTCTTTTTGTAATTTCTCATTTTTTTATTCTCAGATTAGAGATTTTCACTTCAATTTTTTCATTCAGAGTGGGGCAATGGAAATGATGTGGAAAATGATTAAAGTATGTTATGTAAGTGTAGGAATCCACTAAAATGAAAGCCATTAATTCCTTTAACCAATATACCCTAATAAGAAATGTGGGAAGATAAAAAGAAAATGTGAGGCTACCAAACATGCAGCATGTAAATTAACAAAAGCTGACCTCAAAACACTATCTATTGTTTCAAAATACATCATGGATACCTCTTGATTTTTGATATTGTTGAGAAAACACAGGTGCCAATATTAAACAAATATAAGGTATTGTGGCATAATATCTGTTAAACTTGATCATTTTCACTCAATGACCTCATCACATGTCTTTAATAGAAGCTATTACAACAGACCCCTGGTGGTCCCCAGCCTGAAGCTAGCACCATACCTCAGTGTGCACTAGCTTATTCCTGTGGGCGCTGCTGGACCAGGCAGCCCTGCTGCTGCAACAGTGAGCTCCTGGCCTCACGCGCTGTGCCCTTCCCCACCCCTCTCCCTCAGTCACCTGCTCTAGCATGTGGCTTCAACAGCTACTGACCCTGTCTCCTAGTGGAGTCAGACACCCCCGTCAGCATCCAGTCTTCCATCCTGAATGCCACTCATGCAACATGTTTGCCACGCTTGCCACACACTCTTCTCTCCTGCTGTTTACTCTTCTAAGCTTATTAAACTCTCCCGCAGGTTATTCTTTCATTTTCTGTGGCTGCCAACAGGGAAACTGTGGCTGGTTTTCTGGTCTGTGTGCTCTGATGGCTTGGGTAAGCTCAAGTTCAGCAGGAACTGTCTCTGGAGCTCGCACCTGCCTGGGGTCATGGCGGTGTCCTCTAAGTGATCTCCTTTGGGATGGCTGGTTCTGAGCTGGCTTTGATGTTCCTCTCTTGGTCTTGGTGTCTGCACGGCATGGACACCAGTGTGCTAGGGCTGGAGCCTGGCTTTCCGGTTTCCTTTGGTGTCTCTTTCCACTGTGTCCCCGGGGCAGACAGTCAGCTTCCTCACTGTTCCCACAGGACTGTGGGTGGAGTTTCCCAATCTCCTTCCAGGGACGGAAAAGCTCATTGTTTACCTGGGTCACGGTTCACACAACTAATAAATAGCGTCAAGGGGATGGGGTTCCTTCGAGATTTGACACAACAGGAATGACAGAGCTCAGGAGTATGAGGGAGTGTGGGAAAAATTCGGAGCTGCAGAGATGCATTTTTCTAGGAAAATATCATTAGAAATATGGAAAGAAATAAATAGCTTAGTTGCTTAAACTAATTTTTTTTTTTTTAAGACAGGGTCTCTGTATTCCAGCCTGATCTTGCACTCACTATGTAGCCCAGGCTGGCCTTGAACTCACAGGATCCTCCTGCCTCAGTCTCTTGAGTGTTGCAACTGCAGGCATGTGCACTAAATATGTTTTTAAAAGAAACTCTTTTATGACTATAAAAAGTAATTATTTTATTTTTGCTGGTCCTGTCTTTCTCTTACTCCTGTTCTCTTTTCTTGTCTTTTCCTCTTCTCAGGCAATGAATTTTATTTTTTCTCAACAACCCTTTCCCCAGTCTTTCTAAAAGTTTGAGAGTAGATTTTTAATTCTCATAGATCAATTTCTTTAGCCAGTAACCCTTCCCTTATATTTTCTTCTCTCTCCTCCTCCTCCCCCTCCTTTTCCCTAGAATCACCCAAAGCAAACAAACAAGATGAGTTATCAATTAATTAACTGATTTTGCGATAAAAAGCACTTAATTAGGTCATGCTACCTCCTGTTCCCTTTTCTTCCACCCCATGAGCTGGGAGGCCCTGTTCTCCTTGGCATCCATCCATCTCAGTACGTGCACTGGCTCCATTTCTAAGGAAATGGAAATGCTGCTGGTTTTCTAAGAATAAATTCATCAGTTTTGGAGTGAGACGCTCTTCATCCTTCACTTCCGTGCTTCAGGCTGTCCTGAGCTATACTTTCCATTTGGGGATCAAATTGCTGGGTGGTGCTGCTACCCGCACCCCCCCCCGCCCCACCCCATGTCCAGTTGTTATTTGAAGAAGTTGCTACTTCCCCCTCCTATGGAATTTTATTTATTTGATTTTCAGGAAATAATCTCTTTTTTTTAAGCCAAAGATGATAGCTAAGACCTCTGATCAATCTACTGCTACCTTCTTATCCTGTCCACAGGCCCAGTGACTCTTGAGAGGTAAAGGACCTCCACGAACTGGTGACTCAGTCAGTGGACAACCTTACCTGTTTAATCTGGGTTCCTTCTAGATTCCTGACCCAAGATTCATGACCACTGAGAATATTTTGTTATCCTCCAAGTCTCATGAATATATGAGAGTCTAATCTGTAGGTGCACACCTCCACTTCTCCCAGAGAGGACACTTAGGAAGGGGCTGGAGGGTGGGCATCGTCAGGGATTGCAGATTCCACAGTGTGGTAATCCCTAATCCATGTGTCCTTTCAGGGAACAGAAGGATGTGGGAAAACAGAAATTCTGTGGGCGGAGCCAGGGGATGAACCCATATGTAATTACATAGCGTTTTAAGAAATGAGTTCACAATTTTAACTTACACACAGTTTAAACTAGAGGGAGTGGTTCTTATGTTATTCTTCCTCTTACCCAAGAAGACCTTTAAAGCACCGGTCTGGTCTAGTAGTTAGGGGCCAGGGCCACATGTTCCCTCACTAGCTAGTTGCATAATCTCTGTAAACCCTCTTTTCTTCACTAGTAAAGCGACACTGACAATACTGCTGTCCTCCATCAAAGCCAGGACTCCAGTTTGTAACTGAGTACTGGTAAGGGCCTGACTTTTTGTCAGCCAAGTCTGGAGATGAGACAGGGAGTCTACGCACCAGGTGGGGACAGCTGAACTCATCTGCAATATTTTTTTTTTATTTTAAAAAGGATAAAACCCAGGAAAATAAAACAGAATAAAACCAATCAAAACAAACCAGAATAAGTGATACAGGACTTCAAAACCTTACAAAACCAGCAATAGTTACCATAATGCCTTTTGTTGTCTTCAAGTAGCAGCAGATACCTTCAGACATAGTAAAAATCGAACAGAATAAAATAGAATAGAAACAATAAAGACCAAACAATGAATGCAATAAAGGACTTCAAAACAAGCCAATTATAAATCCAAAATGGCTACCATAATATGTCTGGCTATCTTAAATAGCTGCACATGCCATCAGATTTAGCATAATCAAACAAAACAAAAAGAATGAAACCCAACCCAACAAAACAATGAAAATGATATGGTTTCCTGCTGGGATTGCTTCCTGGTGAGGCCTGGTTCTCTCCCTCCACAATCTGCGAATGGCGCTGACTCACAGAGAGAAGCATGGGTGTGGCTGTCCCCACTCCAGCAGCAGTTCCTGCATGGCGCTGGTTTCCAGGTGGGGATCACCTCTTGGTGAGGCCTGGTTCTCTCCCTCTGCAGTCCACAAATGGTACTGGCTCACGGAGTCGTCTGCCATCTTGACAGTACTGGAAAGTCTCTGTTGGGATTCTGTCCTTTTATTCTCATGGAGCAAATCCTCTGCCTTTTCCTAGCAGTCAGGGTGGAGTCATAGAGGCAGGAGAGTGGCCACCTGGAAGCCTGGGGACTCTGCATTGCAAGAGAGCTCCCCAAAGGCTGGGCAGATCTGCGATCAGGAGACCACAGTGGGTGGTGGAGCCCAATCACCTTCCAATCAGCAGAAATGTTCCAGAGCCAGAGGCTCTAATTCTAAGAAATTCAACCTGGGAAGACTATATTCTTCAGGGATCCTGTCTACAGCTTGTTGGAGAAATTCAGTCAAAAGCTGACCCAGCTGCAGTCTGCATGGTGTTATGTCTCGTCCCGCAATGTGTGGGTTGCTTTCATATCCCGAGGGCAGTGGGGTTCACCTACAGTCTCACATAGATGTGAGGGACAACACCTCATCCCCAACCAAGGGCCTCTGACAAGGTGAAAAAAGCATTCACCATAGCCAATTACTGTTACCATCACCCCCATAATTACCTTTACCTAGAATTAATAATTAGACACTTTTGGCTTTAAGGAAGCAGCTGTGTGTTAGATATTTCATTTTAAGAATGTACTGAATTGAGTTGTTTTTGGTGTGGGGAGGATGACACATATTCCCTAACATTTATTAGTAGAAACAAGAATTAGTAAACTAAAAATCTTAGAGTGCTTGCTTAGTTGGCTTTTTGTTTTTTATATAGCTCTTGCAAATGGGGAAATAAAAACTGCAAGCTGAAACTGAGTCACTGATTTTGCCAGATGTTTCTTGAGCAAAAGTGGAAATGAGGAAAGCACTGAAAAGGCTTCCTGTCCCCTTCTTAGAAGTCACTCGCTGTGAAACGCAAAGCGAGCGGCAGTGTAGAAAGGCGCGTGCTCTCTCTTAACTGAAGAGTTCTTTGAGTTCCAGAACTTGAAGGTCACTGTGACCTTTCCTAAATGAGCAAATGTGCTGGGAAATGCAAGTGGGCTGGACCCTGTGCTTCTTTCCAGGACCTGAAGGCAGGTCCTAGAGCTGGACACCATCCCTGAGGGGGAAATGCATAATGAGGGGCATCACATATCAAAATGTGTTTCTGCTTATGCACAAATGCATGCAGGGATTCATGCAAGAAATGGTAATTAAGGAGTTACCAAATATGTAGAATCACGGGCTTGAGACACACTTGGAGCCTTCGCCTCCACGGCAGTCGGTCCATTTAACAGTTGCTGGCAAAGAGTCCTGGGACTGAAGAGTGGGGAGATGGTGTTGTCCCAGGCACTGGGCACAGGACACGAAGGGTAGCAGGACAAGGCAAGTTGGAGAAGGAGTTGGAGCAGACACAGCTGCTGTGCTCCGAGAAAAGCAGGTGACACAGTCTCAGGTGTGGTGGCGAGGAAGCATCCCTCCTCCTAGGGCTGATCTCACTACTGGGCTCTGAACCCCAGCCCCACAGCTTCCGGTGGTAATTCAGGGTTTGTCACCTTTCCTTTGACTCCCAGCCTTGCTCTCTGAAAGAAGCCTCCTCCAATCTGCCAGTCACACCTCTCCTCCCTGTTTCCTCTCCAGCTCCTCTCTCTGCCTCCATCCACAGCAATGTTTCCAGATAGAGCACTTCTCAGAATCTGGCTCACTCTGGCTCTTGTGAGCCCTAGTCTTGGAGTCTGTGCTGGCTCATGTCACCTGTGAAGGACTCAAGGACAAACCCATACACTCTCCATCCCTGTCCTAGCTGGAGGGCCTCCTTACCAACACCCTGCCCTGCTTCTTTGGTCACTAAGACAACACTCTCTCCTGGTGTCCTTGTCCCTGGAGACCAGGCCCAGTTTTGGCTTCTTGTCTTTGCCTTCCTTGAGCCTTTGGTGTGGCCAAGGCCATCTGTTCCCCTGTCTCATCTCCAGAGCAGTGTTTCTATCCCTGGCTGCATACCAGGAAGGGCACCTGGGGCTATAAAATAACTAAAACTAATACCTGGACTCCATCCCCAGAAATGCTGATGTGTGACCAATGATGGGCTCCAGCTCTGGAGATTTTTTAAAATGTCCAGCTGATTTTCATGAGATGAAGATTGAGACCCTTTTTCTATAACCACCTTCAACTACCTACCACTTTCCAGTTGTTATATCCAAAACCAATCTTTTCCCTAAGCTTCACAACTGCACAGTACACCTGATTTTCTGCTTAGTTACTAACATTCCTTGGAAAGCCAAATCAAATGTACCTTCTCCTTCCCTGCCCTCTATGTTCTTTTACTTAGGTGCCAATATGGACTTGCTTGAACTCATCCTTTCTTCTGCCCCACTTTTCCAGCTGGTCACTGCACCCTGGGATTTGTTGTGACCATTAATTCTCACATGGCAACCTCATTAGGTTAAGAAACACCTAGCAGATTAGTGGAGCACACTCCTGGGTGTGTTGGAGATGTAATGGGTACAGATCTGGTCACTCTCTGGCACTGTTTCCCTGCTCTGCTTCCTGGCTGCCAAGAGCTAGGTAGCTTTGCTCCTCCATGCCCATCCTCCATGGTGTTCCTCCCTTGGAGCCAGTTGACCATGGACTGAATCCCCTTAAGACATGAGCCAAATTAAACCTCTCCTTCTGTAAGTTGTTGGGTATTTATTGTGTCTGGGTGACCAGAAAGCTGACACATATACTTATTTACATCATACATTTTTGTTCCTTGCATGTATCGCTAGAATGGATCCTTTCTTTACCTCCTCCTGACTCTAGTCTGTTTCACCTGAGCTGTGGTAAAGACCTGCCAGCTGGCCTCCTTCTCTGCAACCTGATTCTCAGTCCCCCACATAGTCACCAGCTGGGAGCTTCCAAATCCCAGCTTTGATGGTGCTGTCCCCTTCTGCAAGTCTCTGGGACTCTCCCTGACTCACACAACTCTTGCACCTCCAGTTCTGGCCCTGCCTGGCTGCCCACATTCCATCCCCACAAACTCAGGCCCCCATGCATTTCTTGCTGGGCTGGCTACATTCCCTCTGTCAGGAATGCTCTTCTGCCTCCGACTCAGCTCCAGGCCTCCAAAGGGATGACCCCTTTTAGAAACCTCCCTGTACCCCTGTGTGCTGCAGTCCTGTCCTGGCACTGTCACCTCCCTGGGGAGGCATGATACCATTTTCCTCTGAGCCTAGCATAGGAAACATCTGGCCCAGGGTGGGTGCTCAGGAATCCTTGTCAAATGAATGTGTGACTGAGTGGTAAATGAGGGCCGGGTGTGACCCGCTGTGTAGGAGAAGGAAGATGCTGGGCCAGTGTGGGGTGACCCGAGGTCATCCCACCTTTGCAAACCCCAAAACAGCTCATTTGCCTTCCATTGCTTAGCAGCGATAAGAGCACCAGTATTCCTCTCATTTCCTGTAGAACAGAGATAATAATACCCATTTAGCAGAAAGGCCTTGAGGATCAGAGGAGGGAATGGATGGGAAAATGCTTTGAAAATTTGAAAACGAGGGTGAGTATGCAATGTCCCTGCCGGGCAGATGCCCCTGAGCGGGTGATTTAGAGAATGCTGCTGTGGGAAGGGGCATGTGCTGGGCATGGGGGTCCCATCACGCTGGCGCCCAGGGAGGGAAAAACTGAGAATTCCTGCAGTCAGGGAGGACAGCATGGGGGTGAACTCCGGCTCTGGAGCTGAGCAGGTGCCCACTGGGAATCAAGTCCTGGCTTGGTGCTTTTTTGCACCACAGTGAGGAGCCCGCTTTTGTGGCCACGGTCAGCAGCCTTCCAGGCCTTAAAAATAGTTCTGGGAGGATATTTTTAGTGCACCATCCTGAGGCGTGGCTGGATCCCTCGGCCTCTGTTGACGTAAGAAAACAGTGTTGGCTCTGTTTGCAAGTGATTCATGCAGCTGGTTTTAGGCTTTGGGGGCACACAAATAAAAACAAGGCAGGAGACGCTGGGTTCCAGCCACCAGGTGCCCCCACCCTGACAACATCTGCACAAATGCTGCTGGGAAGGTTGCCTTTGAGCCTGCTTCTCTGGAGCTTGCACAGCTCACAGTTCTGCCTGGAGGGACCAGAATTGTCCAGGATGCTGGACAGGACATGGAGCAGAAGACTCATCCCATTTTATAGGCTGGACACTGAGGCTGTAAGAGGGCGTTTGTGGTGGATTGACAGACAACTTGTAACACCCAGTTGCACTGAATCAGCATGGTGCTGGGTGTGAAGGAGTGATGCCAACAGCATAAAAAAGAAAACTGGAGAGAAGGATGAGAGCTGTTGATTCTCTTGGAGAAGTGTGTCACAATGGCTTTTCTGATGTAAACTTGGCTCTTCTCATCATCAAAGGAACTCGGGACATTGTTGTTGCTGAGAATGGCTGTGGTTCACTTTGAGGAGCTCTGGTCCTTACTTTGAGCATCATCACTTTTTGGCTTGAGGAGGGAAGGTGTGTGCTGTTGATCCTCCTGGAGAAGTTTGTCGTGCTGACTTTCCTGATAAGAACTCAGCTGTTCTCATCGTCGGAGGAGCCTGGGACCTTGCTGTTGCTGAGGATGGCTGCTGTTCTCTTTGGGGGAGCTCTGGTCCTTATTTTGAGTGTCATTTTCTGGCTCCAGTGCAGATCCCTCAGCCTTCTGGCACTGATCCTTCATTCCACTGGCGCAGACTTTCTAGCTTCCACCACTGACCTTTGGGCCTTCCCAGCACAGATCCTTGAAACAGACTTCATGAGACATTGCCATGGGCTCTAGGTCTTCAGCTGGGCTAGTGTAGGACATTCTGTGGGATCCAGGCCCTCAGCTGGATTCTTTGAGTTTCTAATGTGTGGACAGATTTTTGCACTCTTTTCCGTTTGACTCTTTGGGTGAATATTATAAAATAATCCTATAAATTATGTGTCCCATATTAAATTGTTTCCCTAGCAAACCCTGACTACAACAGTGTCCCAAAAGCCACATAGTTGATTTGTGACAGTTACGTTCAGATCCTTATCTAACTCCAAAGCCCCTGTGGTCTGGCCACTTCTCCAACTCCAAGATCATTTTGGAGTCTACCAAGCACATCTGTAGACATCATCTCATTTGATCCTCACAAGAGGCAGCCTATGACCCCAATTTTGAAGGTAAAAAACCCCCAAGGCTCAGAAAAACAAAGAGCTTCATGCACCATCTGCTGGCTACTAAGTCCTGCAGCCACCCTAGGCCCTGGAGCTCCCATCAGACTCAGTCCCTCTGAGTGGCTCGGATGAACGACCAGTGGCTACAGACACTGGCGTGCAGCACCTGGCTGGCTGAGGGGGACACGCGTGCCCATCCACCCTTCCTCAGGAATTCCCCTGTGGGGCATATGTCTGCAAATGCAGAGACTCAGCTCAGTCTGAGGGAGAGGGAGGCAGGCGGACAATGGGCTTGTATGCTGGCTGGCCACTGTCCCCACTGCCCCAGGAGCCTCACAAGCAGCCTCACAGTGGCAGCACTGTGACCTGGGCCCTGTGTGCTCACTGCCACCATGTGACCAGTCAAGGTTCAGTTTCCTTAGCTATCAAGAGGACTGAGAAGAGCCGATCGGCTTTGGAGGGTACACGAGGAGCCAGTGATAAAATCTACTCTGCTTTTTGGGCCCAGCCATGCACGTGGGCTTGGAGGACAGCCAGGCTGCAGCATCTCACATGCACGGCTAACAGCGTAGGTGCACAGAAGCTGCTTGTACATGAAGCTGATTGGCGTTTGGCGACTGTCCCTGTCCCAGGCACTTGAGAGGGTGTATGTAGTTTTAGGTAGATGGTAAAACACCAAACAATAAATGCTACCCTTTGCCTGGTTTTGGTCAATTCTCTATCAATAAATAAATAAAATCTGAATCACTTTAGCCTCTGCATCCGATTCCATCGTGTGACTGCACTTTATGTCATCAGAGTGCTTTGATTATCTCAGCCATCCGCCACCATCCTCAGACTTCCGACCTCAACCAAAGCCCACAAAGAGACACACTTTAAATTACTTAGCAGAAACCAACCTTCGCTTGCCCCTGCCACCTTATTCCTATTTTTAAAAGGGAGACAATAGAGACACAGAAAGAGAGCCCAGCCTGCGATTTCTCAGGCGATGTCCTCAGCTCCCACGTCTTTTTAAATATAAGCAGCTCTGCGCTGCCTTTAGGATTCTTACAATAACTCAGCCAGCTTGATGACCCTCTGGTCCTGTGTGAGGGCTTTATCTCAGCAAGACGTCACTCAGCTGAGCCACCCCAGCTCCAGCGGGAGAGAGGAGAGCTATGTTACCCTGCATATTGATGTCACCGCACAGGGTGCCGCTCAAGCCCCAGTTCCAGCACTTGTCTGCAGGGCCGCTCAAGCCACCCTTAGCCTCTGAGCTCCGTTTCCCTTGCAAGGTCATTTTCTGAGCCAAATGTGAGAAAGCTCCCATTTTTTAAAATTGCAAAGTGCTATAATACATGAAGCTACCATTTTATTAAATGCAAGAGGTGATTGAAAATATAGTAAATGTTTACTTTTTTTGGTACTGGAAATCAAACTCAGGAACTTGAATGCTTACATTTTTTTTTTGGTACTGGGAATCGAATTCAGGACCTTGCAGTTGCCAGGCAGTCACTTATGCCGCTGAGCTATATCCCCAGCCCTGTTTACATTTTTTTTTTAAACTTATTACGGTAAAAAGACACATTGCCAGGAAAGATGTGATAACGTGTTTGGAGTGAGGGAGAATATTTTGAGAGGGATTCATGGTGATGTATCTTGTAGTGCAATAAGATTTTTATTTAAACATTTGCTGAAGCTTTAAATCACTCTTCATTGATCAACTGTTTTTTGTCAAATAAAAACATGACCGTGTGTCCTTATCCACCTTATTTATGGGATCTGGCACAGTGCAGCTTCTGGCTCTTCCCCAAAGTCAAACTGATCATGAAAGGTAAGTATTTTTAAACAATCTAGAACTTTGAGGTAGCTTTAACACTACAACTAAAGACACTCAGGAAAGAGAACTTTCAGAACTGCTTCAGAAAGTGTCAAGGACAGTGGGCTAAGTGTGTTAGATGTGACAGGAGTATTTTGAAGGAGATTCATGGCAATGTGTCTTTTACTATATTAACTTTTTTTTTGTACCAGGGATCAAACTCATAATCTTGTGCCTGCCAGGCAGGTGCTTATACCACTGAGCTAAATCCCCGGCCCTATTTTTTGAGACAGGGTCTCACTATGCAGTTCAGGCTGGCCTTGAACTCACTTTGTAGCCTAGGCTGGTCTCGAACTCACAATGATCCTCCTGCCTCAACCTCCCGAGTGCTGGGATTAAAGGTGTGCACCACCATGGCCGGCTCTGTAATAATTTTCAAAATTTAAACTTTAACTATTTTTCTATCATGCTTCTTGTTTTGATTATCCAGTGGCTTCTAACAGGCTTAAATATCTGTCTTTGTAAAGCTAAAAAACAAACCAAGCAACAAAACCCTTCCAAATCCTGACAAATACAATAACTGTCACAGTAGCAACAAGAGGGACTCAGACTCATCTGCTTGGAGCAGACACTCTTGTAATTGTGTCCCTTGCCATCCTTTGTAGTCCCCCAATAATGTCCATTGAGCCACGGAGTGCATGAGGCTTGGTATGAATTGAAAGTCACTTTTAAGTGAATGCCTCTTTTATTAGTCACAATGGCAGATCTGTTGGACATTTGGAAAATTAGGTATAATTGTGAGACTTAGTGCTCATGTAGTCTCCAGGCAATACTTGATTCATAAGTGCACTCATGGGCCCCTGCAGGAATTCTGAGCCTTTGCCCCATTGCCCTGCCTTGTAGCTCAGGATCTTGTGACCCAGGTCTTGGGCTCCTGGGGGTTGTAATGTATTTCTAGACACTTTATGATCATTTGTGGCATTGATATCTCTTCCAATTCTTTTCAGGGCCCGAGTCTGAGCCATAATTTGTCCTCACTCCAATCTTTGGGATTTAGCAAACTTACTAGTTCTGCAGGCAAAGACAGTGAAGTTGTTGCAGAGAGGCCCCTGGGATGCCAACTAGGGGGGCATAAAGACAGGGCCCCTCAGACCCAGGGAGAAGTCAATGGGAGGCCTTGACAATTAGACTATGAAGCCTAAATCCTGTTGCAAGAAGCGGTTTCTATTCCTAATTATGTCCTTGACACTGTTTTTGGACTTCAGAGAATCCTTCTTGACATGAGGGTCGTCTGACATCCCTTACAGGCAACTCAGAAGAGTAATGGTTCTTAAAGAAAACTTGCACTGGAAGAGTCAGCATCGAAAATCTTGGGAGGTTGGAAAGGATTCTGAGACTTGGAGTTGCGGTTTTATGTATGGGAAAACTGAAGTTTTGTTCAGAGAAGTGATTTTCCTCTGTATACAAGGAGCTCTGAGCCCATGACTTCCTGCCAAGGACTTTTCTTCTCATTTCACCTGCTTTTTCAATATTACCCCTGACACCAAGGCCTGGGATTGATCTCACTGCAGCCATCCTGTTCATGAATGAATGACTTCAACCAATATGTATTGAACTCATTCCTGCTGCATGCTGGGAGCTATGCTAGCTATGGGAGATAAGTAATGGAGAGGAGAGAATCCAGGCCTTAAGAGACTTCCATTGCAGTAAGAAAGCAGGCAGTTAAGCAGACAAATAGCAGACATTGTGGGGAAGACCCAGTGGGGTAGACCAGGAAGCTCTGGGCTGCCTATGCAGCAGCTGGGAAGGGAGGTGGTTATGATGAGTGCTTAAGTGTTGCCCTTGTGGTGTCTAAGCAGGTCTTCAAGCTGAACTAGGACTCAAAAAGAAGGGAGGGCAGGTGACCAAGGAGGAAGTGTATCACGTTCGATGTCCCTGAGGTGGGAGTTCACAGGGGGCATGAGTTGTGGAGGCATCATATACGGGCAGGAGTAGCTGAGGGCTAAGAGCAGACTGGAGGTCAATGAGGCCACACTGGAGGATTCTGCAAACCAGAGGAAGGAGCCTGGGATGTATCCTGAGGTCTAAGGAAGCCATGGAGGGACAAAATACTGACACCCACCATTTATTTATTTATTTTTTTTCAGTAATAACTTTCTTTTTTTAAACAAAAGGAAAGTAAGAAACCAAAACAAAACAATTTCACAACCAGCCAATAAGACAGTAACAATAATCAGCACATTGCATATTACTATAGTCCCAGAAATTATTTAGGATAGAAAATATAGACATGAAACATTATCCAACAAATTATTAACACAAAACTTTTGCCTCAACGAATCAAGAGAAACCTGCTATATGTCTATCTTTTTTGTTATGATTTCTCTATTGTTTTCAAATAAACATTTTGCATTAAAAATAAAATCTGAAGATGACCCTGAGAAAACCACTTTTGACTCAAAATTCTTTTTCTCTAACTGTCCCAACTAATTTTTTATATACATGGATTTTGTTTCAGTTCATCACACCAGTGCAACAATGTGATAGTCACATATGTGTGACTTATTTAGTTCACTGAGAAGTATATTTTCAGTACTCATCCATTTAAGGTGAAAATGTCTAGTTTATTGTTCTTTATAGCTGAGTAGTATTCCATTATGTAGAAATACCACATCTTCTTTATCCATTCCTCAGTCGAGGGGTATTTAGGTTGTTTCCAAGATCTAGCTATTATGAACTGGTCAGCTATGAACATAGGTGCACATATATCACTGTAGTGAGATGTTTTTAGTTCTTTTGGGAAGATACCCAGAAGGGGAATAGCTGGGTCAAATGGGACCTCCAATCCTAGCTTTTTGAGGAATCTCCACACTGACTTCCACGGTGGTTGCACCAGCCTGCATTCCTGCCAACAGCGGAGAGGGGTTCCTTTTTGCCCACAGCCCCTCCAGCATTTGTTATTGGTTGACTTCATAATACTAGCCATTCTTTCTGGGGTGAGGTGGAATCTCAGTGTAGTTTTCACTTGTGTCTCTTGAATGACCAGTGCTGTTGAACATTTTTTCACATATTTATTTGCTGTTTGTACTTCTTCATCTGAGAAGTGTGTGTTCATCTCAGACGCCCATTTTTTGGACTGGGTCTTTAAATCTTGGAGGACTGATTTTTTTAAGTTCTTTATAGGTTTTCGATGTTAATCCTTTATCTGAGGGACAACTGGCAAACATTTTCTCCCACATTGTATGTAGTCTCTTCACACTCTTAACACCTACCATTTAAAGAAGTTTATTTTGGTTCAAGTTTTTAGTCCATAATTGGCTGGCTCCAAAGGAGGAATGCATGGTGGGAGAAGGCTGCTGAAGGCATAGTGAAAGGGCATCAAAGTGGAGGAGGGCTGGCCAGGTCACGGTGGCCAGGAAGCACAGAGACGGGGGTGGGGTAGGGGGAGGTGGGATGAGGGTTGGGGTAGGGGTGGGATGGACCCTTCCAGGCCACGCCCCCAGTGACTACCTTCTCCAACCAGGCCCGGCTCCTCACAGCACTTTTCACTACAGTGCCCCACAATTGGATCACCTTTCAAAAGCCCCACCTACGAGTTCCAGAGGCTTTGGGGGACAGCTAGATATAAATAACCTCTGCCCAGCCTGTGCACTGTGGGGCAGAGAGCTGTGCTGTGGCATGGCCTCTGCCACGAGGTCCAACCCGTGGAGTCTCAAAGAGCTTTTGTTCACTCAGATGGAAAAATCCATGGCAAGACCTGTGCAGCACTTCTTGCACAAAGAGCGAAAGTTACACAGGTTAGGGAAAGCCTAGTCGGTATGCCTTTTTTTTTTTTAAACCCCAAAGGTGAGAATCAAGAGCATTCCCTTCCAGGCCACATCCCAGGAATCCACCGCACACCAGTAGGCTATTCCAGACTCCCAGGGCTCAGGAGAAAGATGGGAACTGAGGCCTCGTTTGCCGATGACATCTCTGGCTGCCTTCGAGGGCTGTGCCAGCTGTGTTAACATCTACACACCTCAGGCTGGGCGGGAGGGTGGCTGTCCCCCTCTGCTTCTGACTCGTAACCCAGGCCAGCTACGCTCAGAGATTCCCTAAGCAGTGCAGGGGGCTGCCGGGCAGCTGTTCTGAACTACAGGCTGCAAGCTCAAGCTCCCCGAAGGGAGTTCTGCTAGGGAAGCAGTTGTTCAAGCAGGCTCTGTGGAGGGCCTGCTGTCGGGCCGGATCCACCTTGAGCAGCCAGAGATTAGCAGCTGGCCTTCATCAGCCACACTAATAGGCTAACGCAGCGGCAGCCCTGCCATGGCAGCACTTTTGAGAATTTGTTCATTTAATAAGTAGTTATCCTGCAGACTCTCCTTCAGGCAGCCAGCCGGGCAGCAGCTGATACCAAGAAAATACAGTAGAAAAGCACATGTATCTTTTAAAAATTGTGAATCCAGGCTGGCAGCAAAGCTCTGATTAGGTAGCGAACAAGAGTCCTCTGTCTGCTTTGTGTTAAGGCGTCTGCTTCTATTTATCAACATCTTGGGCATCATTAGCCTCAGCGCTGGGCTAGCACTAATGGACTTGAGATTGAGTTCAACAGGGAGACACTAGGTGGGGGATCCCAGAGAAACGCTCAGAGATGAAGGCAGGGAACAGTAGGTGTTGTTGAGGCTCATAGCTGTGTGGCCATCGGCAAATTGCTTTTCCTCTCAGAACCTCAGTGTCCCCAGCTGTGAGATGGGACTGTCCAAGCCCCTTCCAGTGCTCCCACACCATGAGTCTGTGAATGGAAAGGATTATACAGAGGCCATAGAATCCATGCTCAGAAGTCAATATAAATTATCCAGTCTTGTTCAAACTGTGACTCACAGATAAAGAGGTCACTCGTAGTCAAGGACACGTGGAGGTGTGTGGCACAAAGTGGTAAAGCACTGGAGCACAAGGCCTGAGCTTACAGGGAGAGACCTCACCTCCAGGCCTCCCTGAGATCATCAGACCCCGGCCATGGACAGCAGAAGGCTCATCGTTAATTGGTGCCAATGTTTGTGACAAACTCACCTTATAGATTTAACTCAAATGCAATTGACAAAGTAAGATAAGCACTGGCTTCCCCTGGAGCAATGAGGACCATCAGCCACTCTGCCACCTACAGGGCCCAGGGACTCTGCTCTCTGTCTCCAGCATGTACCAAGGACCGGTGCTCCCAGGAGGCCCCGTCCCACTTCCCATCTTTCCCAAAGGTGCTTTGGGAAGGCAACAGCTTTCTTAGCTGTCACCAGAGGAGCCCTGAGCTTCAGAGGGACCTGGGTTCTAGTTCTGTGCCTGTAACTTCCTTGCAGCTGGCTTGGACAAGACACAGCTCTCGTCTTCAACAGAGATGAGAGCGGGAAGAAGCCTGGTGCTTCTACTTTGCAGGTGATTACAAGGCTCAAATCAGACACTGGCAGTGAACACTGCTTTTGTCCAGCACAAGACACTGAGCAAATGCTGGCTCAGGGTGATGGTAATGAAGGCAGCAGGGCTGGGTTCCTTTTGATGTGCAGCTCCTAAAAATACCACACTAAGAGATGAATTCCTAGTTTTAATGGCCAAACTTTATCTGCCTCATTATCCTTGGGTTCTCGCCCCAGCTCTGAAGTTCCACTTTCAGCTTCCTGTAGGAGTTTGGATGGAACAGTGCAGAGCATTCTGTGCCCCGCCAGCCCATGCCTGCCCTCCTGTGAGCATGAGGGGTTGCAGCAGGACCCTCAGGGGTCGAGCTCTCTCTGGTGCCGCTTGGGAGATGGGGAGTTTGATGATCTTTCATGTCTTGGCAGGTATCAGGCTCTATGCCTAGAGAATGCTGTTATTCAAGCCAGAAAGAAAGGATTCAAAGAGAGAGCCAGAGAGGTCAGCCTATAGCTTGGAGTAGATTTTGATTTAATGTGTGTGTGTGTGCACACATGTATGCATATGGTAGATAAACTTTGGGGAACTGTACCTCTGGTTCCGAGAGTCTGTACTTCTGCCTCCTCTCCTCTTCCCATAGCAACTAAAAGTGTGCTCTTGGGTACACAGAAATGGATATTCTTTTGTGGGATAGGAACTTGGGGCAATGAAAAGAGCAAATCCTCACTGGTTACCAGGCGTTATGGATTACAAACTGGTGGTCAACTTAGCACCAGCTTTAGCTGGTGTTGAGTTAAAGATGTTCCACCTGAAGAAAGTTGCCAGCATAAATAGGGACGTGGGGAAGAAGAGCCGGGCGTTGAGGGTTCTTCCAAGAGTTGCTGTTGGAGCCGCTGGTTCTCCTGGAGGTGCTTGTCATGCTGGCTTCGCCAATATGAACTCAGCCATTATCGTCGGAGGAGCTTGGGACCTCATCGGTGAGAGTGGCTGTGGTTCACGTTGCGGGAGCCCTGCTCCTCACATTGTGCATCGCTTCCTGGCTCCGGAGGGGAGGCTGTGTGCCGGAGAAGCTTGTCACGCTGGGCTTCCTGACCTGTGCTCAACTGTTATCCATCGTCGGAGGAGCGCGGGACCTCGTCGCCGTTGGGGATGGCTGTGGTGCTCTTCAGGGCAGCCCCGCTTCTTCTTTTGAGCGTGACTTCTCGGCTCCTACGTAGAACCCTCAACCCACTGCACAGCTCCTTCACCCTGCTGGCATAGACTTTCTGGTTCCACCGCTGACCTGTGGCCTTCCCAGCACAGAACCGT
>RJWM01011247.1:0-22042 GCA_004363535.1 Dasyprocta punctata | reverse complement strand
GAATAAACTGGCATGAGCCCTTATTGGGGGCTCTTAGATTCCCAGTTGGTACTGTGGGAGGCATTGTCATGCATTTGGGTCTCTAGTGGGACTCTTGCATGATATTGCTATGGGATCCAGGCCCTTGGCTATCCTGGGTCTTAGTACTGTGGAAGGATTTTCCTGTACCGTCTTGTGTTTAACTTTGGGTGATTATTATAAAACAGTATTACAAACTCTGTGTCCTGTATGTAGTTGTTCTCCCTGTAACCCCTGACTACAACCCAGGAGATACTCTGGGCAAATGGGGATCATAACCCCAGTCATCACTTTACTCTCTTACTGGGTTGTTGGGGCTGTGTCTTGAGTGGCTCACAATCTGACCGTAGGGCAGAGGGCTGCTGTCACTGCCGCGGCAGACGCAGGAGGAAAGGGGGAAGTGGGCTCCTTGGCTCATCTCGGATCTCAGTGCTGGGAGGTCTTTGGGTTCCATGAGGCCTCCCCTATGTTTTCTACCAAGACACTTTGAAAAGAGATCCTTCCTCCTGGCCCCACATTTAGAACACGTTTGCATACAAAAAACATGTTAAGCTGAGATGAGTTTATTTTTCCACCAGTCCAGGGTTTGCAAACTGTGCAAGATCCCTGATACTGGGATCTGTAGTGTGCTAGTGGATATGTGGAATTTGACTGTTTGGTTAAATCTGTGCTTTATTAAGAAAGATAGGCTGGGCACAGTGGTACATGCCTATAATCCCAGCACTCTGGAAGGCTGAGGCAGGAGGATCATAAATTATAGTCTCAAATGGGCAATTTAGAGACACAGAGACTGTCTTGGAAAAAAAAAGAAGGGTAGGGATGAGGTAACTCAGGGTAAAGTCTCAGAGATCAGTCCTCATTACTGTCCAGAAAGAAAGAAGGAAAGAAAGAAAGATAAAGAAAGTAAAAGAGAAAAAGAGAAAGAAAAAAAAGAGAAACAGAAAAAGAAAAATTTCCATGAAGTCTTTTGACTCACAGACACTATTGATAACTCTTTGTCAAAACTTTGGGCGACTAGAAATCCCAAGTTAGAGCTTTTAGACTCAACTGACTCCCGTTTTACCGACGAGACAGTGCAGCCTCCAGGGAAAAGGCAGGGCTGCATTTAGATCCAAGTCTCCCAGCCCACACCTGGAATCCTTTCTCCAGCACCTGGACCCAGCTTGTTCCTGAGCTGGAAGGCAGAGTAGCATCGAAGCTTTCCGAAGCACCTTGGATTTCTAGCCCTGCTAATGCCTTTACAGATCAGAGGAGGAAGAATGGGGAGCGCTGGCTGGTGCATCCCACCTGCGGCAGGATCCAAGCGCCATCAAGCAGCATGAAAGACCCAGTCTGAGAGGATGGAGATGCTGTCTTCCAAGTGACTCATCCTGCTAGCACAGTAAGCCCCAGCCAAGGTCACAGTGACATTCCAGAGGCTGCCCATCCTGGCTCTGTCCGTCTCATGTACAGCTGAGTTCTGTGACATCAAACAGGCAGGTGTCATGAGGGTTCCCCGGGGGTCATGGGGAAGGAGAAGCCACACTGTTTGAGGGTTTGTCACCAGAGACAGCAAACTTGTCAAGCAAGAGCGGTGTGACATTTACAGCTCAATCTGAATGCTATTCCATGCCACAAAGATGTGGTCTTTTTATCCTAGGGAAAGGCACGTGCAAATATTGGAAATCTCATTCCTCTGTCATTGCAAATAGGGGTGGCTAAACACAGCACTGCGTTTCAGGACACTCACACCTGTGGCCGAGAATGCTTCTTTTTATAGTGGTGACCGGACTGTCCAGGCTTTGGGACCTAACCAATGTCACACATACTTGTGTCCTTTTTTTTACTGAGGTGGTCTGAGAAAAACAGCAGCCTTGGAAAGCATATAAATTTAAAGTTGAGGCCCCCAAGGAAAACTTTCAGATAAATCCTCCTAGGTTAATGGCATCATATGCAGTCAGCAGCCCTCATTTATTCCCTCAGTAGGCACTTGGCGGCCCTACTACTCAAGACTTTGCGCAGGAATTGGAGATAGATGAGTGAGGGAATGAATGAACATGTGTCACCTCTGTCATGGGCATGTAGCATGTACCTGGCCATTCTCCCAGCGATGCGTGGAACCATTTGCTGAATGTGTGTTTCCCATTAGAACCTCAGCCCTTGAGGTCAGGAGTTGTTTCTGTCTTACTGCTTGTCTTTAGGCTCATCTGTATTTGTTAAATGGGGTAACTGCTGGATGGAGGAATGGATTGGGGGGTAAGGGAAAGAACTAAAGCATCAGTGAAAGTCAGTGGGTTCCACCAAATATTTGTCAGGTCTTTATTTATTCATTTTTGTGTGTTTTTGCATTCTCCTCTACTTCACTTACTTAGGGCTTGCAGTATTCCAGGAAAAAAAATGCAACATCTTTACAGGTGAAAGTTTTCATTTTTAGTTCCAACACAAACATTTCAGAATATGTCCCCCAAATCCCGCACTCATCATAATTCAGAACTGAACAGCATTTCCTGGAAACCCACCCCAGCCAAGGTGGATTGTGGTGGTATCAGGAGCAGACTCGCGCCCACAAGTTGCCTTGAGTGTGATGGTGTTAAAGCCACACATCCTGGTGACAGTAGTTCTTGGGAGAATGAAGAGGTTCACTAAAAACACCCCACACAGTAGAAGCAGAGAGGAAGGAAGGGCATTTGCCTTGGTTGGTCTGTTCCAGGCTTTGTTTCTTTGTGTATCTTTGTTATTGCTGGCTTTTCGGCAAGCTCTTGACACTTTTTCATAAGATTTCATTAACATAGAGAAAATTAGGTCCCACTGAAGTTAGATGTTAGAAAATATTGGGGCCCATGCAAACCAACTTTTCCAGTTGTCCATTTTGTTGGATGCCAGAGGAGTAGACATGGATATATTTGGGGTAGTTCTTCTGACTCCATTCGCTGTGGACCATAATTAGCACTAACAGTGTGTTAGCCACAAGTCAGGTGCTGCGGTGACACTGAAGGTGGCACAGGGTAATGTGGATGAGCAAAGACATACTTGGAACACGGAGGAGGAAGAGCAGGTCTTTGCCCCAGTGCCATGGGTACAGGGAAGAGGTCCTGGACGGGAGAACCAGTCCAAAACAAGGGAGAGAGGGGGAGGATGTTGTAGACACACAGATCCCTCCAAGCAGTGATGCAGGGACCTGGGAGGGTACCAGATATTTGGAAAACTGTGAGTCATTCTGCTTGGCTTTGGCATGGAGTGCACTGGAGGCGGGGGTTATGGAGAAGTTGAGGGCTAGGCATGGGCTGGATCACGAGCAACTTCTTGAGTTGCACTGAGGAGGTCGGATTTTAATTCAAATGCAATAGAAAAGCAGACACTACAAGCTTTTAAAGCTGGAGAGGGACATGGCCAAATGCCTGTTCCAGAAAAATCTCTCAGGACATAGCGCAAGGAGTGATGGGCGAAGGGAAAAACCATGGCAGGGAGATCCCTTAGGAGACTTACACTGCAGCAGGAAGGTGCCAGACCTGGATGAAGGCAGTGGCGGAGGGAAGGCTGAGGGTAAGTGGATTCAATGCTACTGCGGAAATATTTGTGAAAAGCATAGAAACTGCTCAGAAGGGGAGCCACCCACGGCCTCCTCATTTTCAATTTCAACCGCTCTTCCCCACTACCTCATTCCATCAACCCTGTCTGCTAGAATCTAATTCATTGCTGAGGGTTTCAGCATCGTCTCAGAGAGGCAAGGAAGAAAGCCACCCCGGGGATGACTTCACACAAATCAAAGCCTTTTTCTTTTAAGTTCATCCATCAATAGTGGAACCTTTTCACCTCAGGCTTTTAGCCGAGGTTTTTCTCTGAGTGTTCTTAATCAGCAGGAATATGATGATGGCAATTGTGCAGCTCAAATCTATTTGAAATTGCTCTTCACAGTGCCAGAGCTCCTGGTCACTGGACTAAAACTAAACAGTTATTCTTGGGTTGCTGCACATTGGACCAGCCCTCACAGTGGCCACTGTCCCGAGCACGTCGGAGCCTCTGGGTGAGGACCCAGGCATCACGGTCAGCACTTGCCCGGTGGGGAGAGAACAGGGGAGACCTAGCCCCACTGACCACCCAAAGGCAACTCCCTGCATCACTTGGAAGAGGGGTACCCAGGCCAGGAAAGGAGAAGCTCTGTTCTCTGACTACACGATGAGTGTCCTTTGATGAAAAATTTCCCAAAAATTTAATTTTCCTGAAATTTCCAAGAAAATGGAAACTTGAAATAAGGAAGTTACCCAGAAGCAAGATAAGCAATGTGAAAACCCCTCTGCTGCCCCGGCTTCCTGTACGTAGGAAGCTGTCCCTCTCCAGGGATCCCATCCCTGTTCAGCTGGGGGAGGCGCAGGAGGAGCGGTCTGGGGACACCTGCGGCCCTCACCACTGTCACCTGCTGACCCTTCCCAGGGGTGCCCAGGCTCCTCAGCATTTCCCACCCAGTGTCTCAGTGGCAGGGAAGCAGGAAGATCTAAGCTTGCAGCAGAATCCCATGGGAGTTCTGTTTTTAGTCTAAATGCTCATGCTTACCCTGTCCTCTCTTCTATGTCAGTGTTGATTTCATTACGTTCACGAACCACCAAAGCAATCGCAACCCCAAGAAGATGGTCCATCCTTACTCCTGCAGCTGCTAGCACCCATTGCTGCCCTGCTCTATACACAGGAGGTGATGATGACAACCGCGACGGGGTCGGAAGTACCAGTGCACGGACAGGGCTGCACACAGGCAGTGGAAAGTGTACGGGACTTGGAGCCAGAAAGTTTCAAGAAAGTTCTAGGTTTTTTTGCTTCTTCCTTCTCCTCCCCTTCTTCCTAAGTTGCTAAATTGTCCCAACTGGGCTCAGACTTGCAGTCCTCCTGCCTCAGGCCCCTGGAGTGCTGGGGTGACAGGAGTGTGTCACTACATCCAGCTCTGAAAGTTTCAGGTGTGAATGTTGGTTGTGACATTTACAAATTGAGTACCCTTAGGAGATTGGCTTAGCTTCTTGGAGATTGTTTTTTTTTTTACCTGTAAAATAGGACAATATCTCCAATTCAAGACTGTCACCTGTGAAAGTGTCACCTGTGAATGTTCTGTGTAGCTCCGGGTCGTGGTGGGGCTCAGGTGCAGGTCACTCACTCAACACAACCTCACCAAGCACAGCATTTGACTTTCTCCATGTAATGCATGGTCCGGCAGGGAAAGCACAGGGTGAGGATTGCTGGCTCTGGATGACAAGACAGAGTGGCTTAGGAAGAAGGAGAGAGTGGTGACCAGGTTGGAACATAACCTCCCTAAACAAGACCCGTGCCAACATGTGGACCTGGGAGTCTGCCAGGATGCCCCTGAGTTCCCTTCTCTCAGCTGGAGCTGCCCTTCAGGTGCCCTTCCTATCTATGCAAAGGGGTTTTAAGTATTAGCTCCTAAGATGTGACTGCAGGAAAGGTCTGCTGGTGACTGTAAAGGGCACCTGCTTCTTCCTCTGTGGCTTTATATTATTTTATTTTGTTTTATTTTTCTTCAGCACTGGAGATAGAACTTGAGGTTTTCACACTGAGCAACATCTCCAGCCCTTGTTAATTTTTTTAAAAACTTGAGACAGGCTCTTGCTAAGTTTACCAGGCTGGGCTCAAACGTGTCATCCTCTTGCCTTGGCCTTCCAAAGCGTTGTGTTTATCTTTCTTTGTGTTATTTTGCTTCTTGACAGAGTGAGAGAAAAGAGAAGGATTAAGAAAAAAAGGCAGGAAAGAGGGAAAAAAGAAGGAAAGAATAAAGAAAGAAGGAGAGAACACTTTTTGTGGTTAAGAGAACCAACCATCCATCAAACGAGCTTTAAACCCTGGGTGCTGTTCATAAAAACAGGCAAGGGGCTGAATGCTGGGGCAGGGGCTGGGGACTGGAGAGGGTGGGCTGGAAAATGAATCTGATACAACTACTGCTTCCAAAGGTCCACTCTACTTTAGGGGAGGACAAGATGTGAAAATGCGTATGAGAGAGAAATGTGTTTTATCTAGATTCATCTTTTTATTCTGCCTTATTTTGTATCAGAAAGTTTTTCTGTTGTTGTTGGTTGTTTTGTTTTGTTTTGTTTTGGTACCGGGAATCAAACTCAGGGCCTTGTGCTTGCCAGGCAGGCACTGCACTGTTGAGCTAAATCCCTAATTATACCAGAAAGTATCAGTACACAAACTATAACAAGGGCACAGTATGTCAGGTTTCCCATGGATAGGCACAATACTAAACCCCCACAATTTAAAAGAGGAGAGGTTGGATATAACTCACAGTTTGGGAGGATTCAGTCCATGGTTGCTGGCTCCAAGGCAGGAACATCATGGTGGAAAGGCATGGTGGGGCAAAGCTGTTTAGTTCATTGTGATTAGAAGCAGTGCCAGAGAGGAAGAGGTGAGGGACAAGACCTGGTCCTCAAGGTCACACTCCATGACCCACCCAGCCACACCCAGGAGCATGCTTTACTAATCTGCTAGGCATTTTAATCCAATGAAGATGACAAATCAGGATTAATGGCCACAGGTACATAATTTAAAGGAAAGATTAAAGAGGAGGGTGGGGCAAGGGGATAAAAGGAGGCCAGAAATGAGACTAAACTAGAAGAACCAGAAATAAAAATGCATTTGCTTTGGCTGAACCACACCTCTGGCTCCATGCTTTTAAAGAGTAGGTAGGACAAGGGAGTCTAAGGGGATTCTTCATTCTTGGGGTGCATTGAAGAAAAACTGGCCAATTACTAAGGAGGAATTTGAGCATATTTCCTATGGGTCCTGGATATGTTGTGTGATAAAATGAGCAACGTCCTTCATGCATATATTTGAGAAGCACCCGCCCTGGTGACTACTTACAATGCACCCCAGTGTAGGCTGTGGCTTGTTCCAGCCCTCCCCACTGCTTTAACCACACCACAGGGTGGAACACGTTGTACATGTGTTGTTAGGTTAGAATGCTATGCATCTGGAAGGGGAGAGATGCTGGGTCATGCAGGGACAGAGGGGAGGGTAAGATCTAGGCAAGTAGAGGGAACTAGAGGATGGAAAGCACATGACCTAGCGTGAGACCATGCAGGACAATGAATGATAAATGCCAGGCCTTCTAAAACTGCCTCTTCTGTCTTCCCTGTCTCTGTCAGTGGGAATAAAGAGGGGGCCTGAGAACACTGCCTGCTCCTGGCAAGACCCTTGCATCTTCTGAGGGACAGTCCAGGCCTTCTTCCTGTGGCCGCAGAGGGTGGAGGCACTGTAGACCTGAACAGGGAAGAGGGCTTCATCTGAGACCGTGTGGCAGCACGGAGGAGAGAGCTGGAGATGACATTAGAGCAGTGGTGCTCTGGAGACACCCTTGGCTGTCGCAGCTGGGGGTGGGATGGGAAGGAAGTTCTCCTGGTGTCTCATGCAAAGAGGCCTGGGATGCTGCTAACACCCTGCAATGCACAGGACACCCTGGCCAAAACCATCACCTGGTCCACATGTCAGCTGTGCTAAAGGTGGGGAGCCCTGCACTGGGGACGAGACACTGAGGTGGAGAGTGGGACCTCTGCCAACTCTGTCAGCTACACCGAGCTGGGAGCTGGGAGACCCAGGTCCCACCCAGAGGATGGTGCTTAAGATGATGGTGGTGATGACAATGAGATGACAGTGACGACGGGCAATGATTCCATCTGTCCACACTATAATTGACACCAGAGTCCCACACCCCTTCTCTCCCATGAGTCTCATGTCATTTGGAAGAGAGAAACAAAACCCAGATACATAAGTGACTTGGTCAAGATCTGTTTCAAGCTGTCATGTTTGATTCTTATTTCTCCTCCTTCTCACCTCCTCCTCCTCGTCTTTTTCCCCCCTTTCCCTCTGGAATCCTAGCGTCTGATTGTGTCCTCTCCCCCAACCTCCTCCTCTAATCTACAAATCTGGAAGCTGGGGATGACAGACACTCACTTCGGTCTCAGGCTGAGATGAGTGAGGCCAGTCAGTCTCAGTTATCCCGGATTTTGACTCAGGAATGGGGTAAAATTCTTCCTGGAAGTGGTGGTAATGGTGCTGGTGATGGTGCAGTGGGTGACAGCATGACTGCTGAGCTCCTTGGGGTTGGGGACTGGTGGACAGTGGCCTTCTCCTCAGGCTGGCCTGTGGCTGTGCCTGATGACACCATGACTTTTCCTTTCTGTTAGTTTTCTGGTCCCCCTGACTGGCCATAGTGTAAGCAACGCGACTCCTATTTAGCTTCCACCAACCAGAGTCGGCTTCTGTGGCTCACAGTGAGGACTTCCCACTGATATGCTCTATGCGTAAACTTGGGCCAGGCCCAGCTCCTTTTCCTTGGACTTTGGGTCTCCGAGGAGCTCAGATATGAGCCTAACAGGGCCCTGCAGGGCTCAAGTCAAGCTCCTTCTCAGGGTCACCCCTCTGGCCAGCAATCCGGCTATGCCCTCAGCAAGCCTATTGCGACCAGACCCTTCTCCATCAGGAGGAGCACTCTGCCACGCTCCCCACCCACCCTGCTCTTAGACTCTCCTTGGGTCAGTTTCCCAATGAACCCAGGCATGTGGGAATTCCACCAAGGACACAACTTGAATTCTTTGCCCAGGAACCATGTTAGCCCCCACATCATCTGTCATCTCCAAACTTTTCCACCTTGGACTGAGCCTACTGCCCAAATGAACAAGCTACAGAGGTTCAGTGTGGGGTTCAGCAGCCCACCCACAAGTCCCCACCACTGCCTCAGGTTGGAGAGGAGACCATCAGGGGAACTATCCCCATGCAGGGATTTCTGGTGCCCCACTTAACCTCTCAGAGGGACAGGCAGAGGCTTCGGCCTCATCCGGGAGCTCTGCAGAGCTCGTGCCCGTGGTCTCCTACTGCTGGCCGAGTCATGTTTCCTGTGGGCATTGAGGTCTGGCGTGCAGCCATGGGCTATGGAAGGCAGTGGGACAGAAAATCTCTCCCTACACAGAACAGGAAAGACAAGCTCTCCAGCTCCCAGGAAGGAAGGGCCCAAGGACACTGCCTGAAGCGGCTCCTCACTCCTATCAGACAGAGAGCTCGAGGGGCAAGGCCAACCGGGCAGGGGCTTTGCTTACCTCCATGCTGGGCGGTGGGACAGGGGAGACCAGCAGGGCCTCCAGACTGCTCCTAGGGCAGCCAGACAGGAGGCTCTGGCCGAGGAGTTTGGGAGCCCACCGTCCCCATGGAAACAGCTCTCTTGCCCCCTCCCCAACAGCCCCATCCTTATGCCCCACTTTTTCCTTCTGAGGCTTCTCTGAAACTGGCTCTCTCACTTCCTTCACCTGTGAATTCACCCATTTCACATTGAAATTATTAGATGGCTTCCCTCCTCCCCTCTCCTCCCCTGCCACCCACCCCCAACCTTCCCCTCTCCTCCCTTCCACCCAAGACAAGAGGTTCAACATTAGTGACTGGTTCCGGTGTCTCTGGGGTGCAGAGTTTCACTTTTTTTTTTTTTTTTTGGCAGCACCAGGGATCAAACTCACAACCTTGCACCTGCCAGGGCAGGCACTTAAGCCACTGAGCTGAACTCCCAGCCCTAGTTTTTTGAGGCAGGGTTGCACTATGTAACTCAGGCTGATTTTGCGCTCACGTTGTAGCCCAAGCCGGCCTCGAACTCACAACGCTCCTCCTACCTCAGCCTCCCGAGTGCTGGGATTAAAGGCATGCACCACCACGCCCAGCTGAAGAGTTTTAAATATTGATATGGCCAAACTTACCAGTCCCTTCCTTTATTGTTCATGCTAAGAAAAGTGTTTTCTGTCTCAAGATGACATTACCAGTCTACTTGTTTCATGGTGAGTTTTTGCATTTCCCTCCTGAAGTCATCTGGAGTGAATATTGGTCCAAAGAGGGAGGGAAATGGAGAATTCTTTTTTTCCTACATTGCCATTTGCCCCAAGCAAATGTTGGTTGAATTTCTCCTTTCCTCACTGGTGTGAAATGTCACCTTTGTAATGAAAGAACATTCTTAGGTGTTCTTGGACTTCATTTATTTTGCCCCATTGATCTATTTCTTTATTTTGGCATCATTTGCTTTGGCAAGAGCGATGAAGTCAAAGCAAACAACTGATGTGATTGGCCGGGCACATTTGGAAGCCTTTACAAGAGAAAAGCCACCTGCCATAGAGAACATGATGGGTTGCTGGGGACAGGCACGGCCGGCGTGCGGGGACAATGACGAGACAGCGTCTTGCAGTCCTGCCCTGGCTGACTGCAGTGGGCAGCAAGTGC
Source organism: Dasyprocta punctata (assembly GCA_004363535.1). Lineage (NCBI taxonomy): Eukaryota > Metazoa > Chordata > Mammalia > Rodentia > Dasyproctidae > Dasyprocta > Dasyprocta punctata. The sequence continues at coordinate 11,797 of RJWM01011247.1, read as the reverse complement.
GAAGAGCAAGGGCACCATGTCAGATGGAGCGGGAGGAGGCCAGGGCAGGAAGGACATTTAGAAATGACTTCTGATCCAACCGCTTTGCTTCCCAGCTGTGGGGCCTGAGGTCTGAAGAGGCTAAGCAAGGCCCCACGTGGGAGATCTTGCGTGGGAGCTCCCAGGCTCACTCTGTGAGCTGTTTGTCCTGGACGCCTCCAATTCTCACCCCCGTCACCTGCACCCATCTCTCTACTCTCCGTTTCCTCTATCTGACTGACACAGCACCTCTGGGTTGGGGTTCTGCTCTGTCTTTGTTGGAAATTCTGGGTCAGTGTTTCCCTACTGAGGTCAAACATTGCTTGCCATGTAGCGGGTACCTGTCTAAGTCCTTCCTTCCTTCTTTTTGTACTGGGGATTGAACTCAGGTCCTTAGTACTGAGTTACATTCTCAGCTCTTTTTAAACTTTTTGTTTTAGACAAGGTCTTACGAAGTCTCTAAATTGCCTAGATTGGGCTCTAACTTGTAGTCCTTCTGCCTCAGCCTCCTAGAGTGCTAAAATTACAGATGAGCACTACCATACATGTTTTCCCCTCACATAATTCAAAAGATTTAACCAGACCAACGCTTGTCATGCCCTGTGTATTTCCCCATAAGACCCTAATTGCCCTTTCTCTTCCTGGAGCTCCATTAAACCACATCACTCTTTCAAGCCTGTTCCAAAGCTTAAGAAAGTTACTTAGATTCCAGAAAAGTTAAGGCAGTTGTCCAAATTCCTCTTCCTCTATGCTGCCTGTGTGAGTCAGCTTTCCATCATTCTAACAAAATAACCTGAAATAATGAACTTACAAAGAAAAAAACCTGATTTGGGCTCTCAGTCTTGGACGTTTCAGTCTGTGATCAGTTGGGCCCAGCACCTTGGGCCTGGTATGAGGCAGCACATCAGGGTGGGAGGGTGTGGTGGAGAAAACCACTCATCTCACCAGCTAGGGAGCAGAGGGGAGGAGGAAGAGGCCAGGACTCCACGATGCACTTCCACAGCTGCTTCCAGGGGTCCCAGGACCTCCCCTGCAGCCCCCCTCCCAAAGGCACTGCCTTCAGGGATCCAGCCCTTACCACCTGGGGACACTCAACATGCAAAACCAGCTGAGCTCTTGAGTCAAGCGACTTCTGTCCTCCCTGAGATGTTTCCTTGGAGGCACCTTTGCCTTGCTGTGGTGGATTATCTAATGGTCAATTTGTAATGCCCAGCTGAACTGAATCAGCATGGTGCTGGGTGTGGAAGGCCCACCTGAGGACTGCTGTAGACAACATAAAAGCAGAACTAGAGGGAAAGGTCTGTGCTGTTGATCCTCCTGGAGAAGCTTGTCACACTGGTTTTCCTGATATGAACTCTGCTGTTCTCCTCACTGGAGGAGCTTGGGTCCTCACTGTCACTGAGGATGGCCGCGGTTCTCTCTGGGGGAGCTCTGGTCCTTACCTTGAACATCGCTTCCTGGCTCCAGTGCAGATCCCTCAGCCTGCTGGCACAGATCCTTCATCCCACTGGCACAGACTTTCTAGCTTCCACCAATGACCTTTGGGCCTTCCCAGTGCAGATTCTTGACACAGACTTGCAGGAGACATTGTTGTGGGCTCTGGGTCTCCAGTTGGACACATGCAGGACATTGTCATGGGATCCAGGCCCTCAGCTGGATTCCTTGGGTCTCTAGTGTGTGGATAGATCTTCCATACTCTTTTGCCTTTGACTCTTTGGGTGAACATTATAAAATAATCCTATAAATTATATGTCCTGTATTAAATCCATTCCTTTGTAAAAACCCAACTACAACACTAGCTTTCTGTTTTTTTCCTTAAATTGTGCACTCCTTGGGACAGGGATGGTGACTGCCACATTGTGTCTTCCATGGCCGCTCACGGTGTAGATGCTAATGACACATAGAATGAAATGCAGTGTGTTCTAGATAACATAGGACATGTGAGTGAACGGCAGCTTTCCCCTCAACCCTGTTCCCACTCCTACTCCCAGACCCTTTATTACATCTGTGACTCTGGAGGGAATGCATTTCCTGGTTCCTGAATGATGATAAGTTCATAACACAGTGCAGTTGAGTTTTGGAGAATTCTGAAAAGGAGCATTGGCAAAGGAGTCCTACTTTCAAGAAAGGGGGAGAAGATACATTCTGAAAACAATCACATGAAAGTCTGGAGTCTACTTTGGGTGAAATTGGTGGCTGTATTATTAAAAGGATTCGTTATGGGCATTTCACATAGTTCTATGAAGAATACACGAAAGTGCTAATATTTACTGAACACTTACTTTGCTCTCATTATCTCATTTGCAACTCTCCTCACAGCAACTCTCTCAAAACAAGTCTGTTCTATTATTATTCTCATTTTATAGATAAAAGAACTAAGAGCCAGAAAGGTTAAGGAAGTTACACCAAACGACACACGCATCAGGATGGGAGTCCAGGCCTTCATTTTCCAAATCTAGCTCTTTTTCCATTGGATCCTACTGCCTTTCCGAGAGCTAACACAAGGCCCAGCACCAGCACTTCCGTAACTTTAGTCCTCCTAATTCTGTGTCCTAATGCGATAAGCCATGGACTGTGTTCATAGAATTGTCCCGCCCTTAGCCAAGAAGGAACTGGTCCTGTCCTGGTCTACACTGCACCAGCCCTGCCAAGAACCCAGCTTGGAATCAGACAAACAGGGCTCAGCGCTAATTCCACTGTTTTCTGCGGCCTTGTGGGGGGTGGGGCACAACTGCCTTGCTTCTCCCCTAAAATGAGGACAATAGCAGCTGCTTCGTGCTGCAGGAGGAGGTGATGACCAGGACCAGCAGAAGCAGCGCTGAGCACAGGTTGGCACTGGTCTCACTTCCAACTTCCAGACATCCAGAGACTTGGCCACATGGAGCCTGCTCAAGTGTGTGTGTGTGTGTGTGTGTGAGAGAGAGAGAGTGTGTGTGTCTGTGTGTGTGTCTGTGTCTGGGGCAGCCTCAAGGATCCTCCCCTGCGGATGCCCGGCATCTGGAACCCCAAACCTTGGAGTGCTGATCCAGGGCCCTCCTGGATCCTCCAGTCCTTCTGAAGCTGTCTGGGACCCAAAGGTTTCTGGGACCCACTCTTTCCCCTGGGCACTGGCATGGCTTTTTCTGGGTGGTGCTAGACAGTATTGCAAAGGTCTGGGAGCAAATCATTTGTGATTATTGGTTTCATAATATATTTTAAAAAACTCTTTAAATTAAAAAAAAAAGATCTGCAACCCAGAAGTCTCTCTCCCAAGATAGTTAGCAAATACGTTTCCTGTATGTGATGCATTTGGGGGGGTTCCCCTTGAAATATAAAAACTGGGGGCCAGCTCCCCAGTGGTTGGCCTGGCAGAACTGAGAGGCCCCATACCCCTTCTTCTCATGGGCCACTGCCACCCAGGGATCTCCTTCCCCTCCCCCAGTTCCCTCTGCAAGCACCCAATTTAAGTTATCACAGAAATAGGGAAGAAAATGCAGGAGAATCTCTCTTGCCGGTAGTCAGTCCAGGACCAGCGGTATATGAAGCACCCATGTCACTCACCTGCCCGTGGGGCTTTGCTGTAACTTCACACACACACTGTGCAGCCTCATCCCCTCTGCCGGTTTAATTATCACAGTAACTCGAGCTCCCCGAAAGGCGAGAGACCGGCCTGCTCAGCTTTGTTATGAATTAGTAATCCTTCCCTCCTGAGATCCTGTCCCTGAGAATGCTCACTCACGGCAGCAGGGCTGAATTAACCATAGTCACACCTGGATTCCACTTTGGCTTAGAATAGATGACGTCATCCATCTTCCTCTTCTTCCCTGCCCTTCCCCAGGTCCTGCAGGGTCCCTGGTCAGGGAAATCATAAGCGTCTCCTGGACATTGTGTGGCAGCTGTAATAGGGGAAAGGGGACTGGGTCAGCTCCGCCACTGATAGGAGCAGTATGACCCTGAGAAGTCATGGTCTCTTGGAACCTCAATTTTTCATCTGTAAAATGGGAAGCCCTGCCTACCTTGTAGGATAATTGTGGATATCAAAAGGAGAAAAAGCCATGAACATGCTTCATAAACTGCAAGTCATCATAAACACACTTGATTTCTGTTTAATGACCCTACATGGTAAAGCAGACTGCACAAGGATGCCACACAGGTGTCACTCTACCCTTCTCCTCTGGGTACAGGCAGAGCCATCCCCTGGCAGATGTCTTTCCAACAGTCCTTAGGACCATCTTTTGGTCAGCTGGGACCCACAAGTCCCTGGCTGGCCAGCCTGTGTGTCAGTGCAGGTTGTTGGAAGCGCTTGTTCTGGCGTAACCACCAAGGCACGATGTTGTGTTGAAAATTAGATGTTCTTCCTGTTCTGCCCCTTACTCTCCCCTTAAAGTTCTCTGTGAACAGCCTGCTGTGCTGACTGTGTGAGTAAATGCACTGCCGTTGTTGGGCAGTTTGTCTCCTAGCAGGAGAGGGGGTCCACCTGACATTAACCTTCTGCTAAGTGTGTAAATAAACGCACTGCACTCGCTGGGCAGTTCCTTTTGTCCCATCAGGAGAGAAGGCTCCACCTGACTTTGGCTTTCTGCATTCCGACTCTGCTCTTCATTTCTTCATCCTCCACTGTCCTCCCTCCAGAGTCTCAAGAGCTGTGCCGGACACGGCAGCTCCTGCTTTCTCTCTGCATCCTGCAGCCCCATAGCCCGAGCCAGCTCCCATCTCCACAGTTCTTGGGCTCCCGTCACCACGTAACCTACACCCTACACCTCAGGATGCTGTTAGTTTATCTCCAGAAACTTCTCTCCCAATGCCCCACTGAGCTAAGGCACCCAGGGGTGCCTTGAGATACCTCAACCAGTCTCAGGCCTGAGAGTAGGTTCTGTAGCCCCTGGCCTTGGGGACACTCCCCATCTGTTTGAGTGCTTTTCTCTGGGCCCTCTCACTTGGCTTGGAGCGGGGTGAGCACCTCCCATTCCCACTCTCACGAGGAGCAGAGGAAGAAGCAAAAGCCTCCTGTGCTTTTCTGAATCCCCTGACTTCCACGAGCTTTGGAGTTGCTGGTGTTAACTTGTCCCGGATGGGAGCCGATGATCCCTGCCTGTGTCTTGCTGTCACAAGTCCCTCCTGAGCATGTCAGCAGCTTTCTTCCAAACTCAGAGGCCTTGTTCCACTTTCTTTCTGTTGCATATTTGGTAAATAAATAGACCATGCTGGAAAAGATAGGTTCAAACAGTTTTAGCTGATGACAACATTTTTCATTCAAAAAAAGACAGAGAACAGTTGCAAAAAGACAGGATATGATTTGGAAACCAGCTATAATAAAACACATGTTAAAAAAATCGCTAAACTCTATCTCGCAAGCTAACTGATGATTTGACACACACATGGAACCAGCGAGTGGTATGAGAATCTTTCCAATTTGAAATATCTACATGATTTTCTTTCGAAATGAATGAAACAAATTAAGGGGGCTTTGACATCTGATGAAAAGTTCCTGACAAATACTCCATGGAAAGACATAATGACTTATCATTATCCCTAAGGTCATCTTTAAGAGGTATTCACGTCTTGCTACAGATTTCAAGTAATAAAACCAAGACGATACTGGGCACTGATTTATACATATGTGATTGAGCTTAAAATGCAAGAGCTAAAGAGATGTTCCTTGGTGGGAAGCAGAGTAGAAAACAAGATCAGGCCAAACTGAGCAGCTCTGCCGAGCAGGAACCCACACACAGTCTTCACATGGGGAGAACGGCTGCCGGGGCAAAAGGCCAAGGCAGATGTCTCGTTAAGTCGAAAGTATCGAAACAGGCCCAACTTGGCAGGTGTGGTGCTGCGCACCTGTAACCCCAGCACTCGGGAAGCTGAAATAGCAGGACCATGAGTTCGAGACTAGCCTGGACTACACAGTGAGACCCTGTCTCAAAAAACAACAACAACAACAACAACAACAACAACAACAACAAAGTCCTGCTTTTTGTTCTGAAAATATCTGCTCACCTTATAAAATACTGCAGACTGGACTAAATCTGGGCAAGAACTCTAAAAGGTAGAACATTTGTCTCGCCTTTGCCCCCCATGCCTATCAGAGCACCTGGCACAATATAGCACCTCACAGAAGTGTGCCCAGGGAACAGCTAAGCAAAATGCCAAAGAGGGCAGGCGCCAGCTTTGATGATGTCTTACAAACAGGTTATGGAAGACCAGACCATTTCAGTTACATCTCCCTTGAAAAACACTTAACCTGCTCTTGAAAATCACAAACGGTGACATTTGCAGCCTTGTTTAAATGCGAATAAACCATTGACATTTCTACAGACCCCAGGGGAACTTGTTTCTAATCTAGTCATACCGGCGAGACTGCAAATTCTCTTTGCCCACAGAAGTGCCAAAAATATTTTTAATAATCAAGGCCACGTAACTCTACCCAGATTGATGTGTGAAATGTCTGATGTTTATTTTATCTCTGCTTTGCTTTGAGTTAAAACTTCACTGCCAAAAACATTGGCCAAGCAGGCTTCTTTCACAGCTGTTTCTCTACAAAGCAATTTCACAAAGACAGGATGTTGTCCTAAAAAAAGCCCTCTTGTTCCATGCAGGACAGGCCAACAGCTGGCTGGGTGTCACAAACAAACCAGAAAAACGTGCCCAGTGATACAGCTCACTGGGGAAGCTGGCGCTACAGCTTCAAAAGTAGAGCAGCAGTGAGCTGGGGAAACAAGAGGCAAATGAGGTGGGCGGTTGTTTGTTTTATGAAAAGTCCCGGAAAACAATAACTGGCAAAGGTCAGGGTCACAGGGTGAAAGAGCCTGAGGACAGAAGGAACAGAGAGGAATACAAATTCAGCTGGGCGTGGCCAGTGGGTCTGCCTTTGGCTTCACAGAGATTTGGAAACAGAACTGAGCACAGACAGCAAATGGACTTCCTGGATCAGAAAAGTCCCATTTGACCTCAGTTCTGCTCACATCAGGAACAAGGTAGCAGTTGCAGTAACAGCACTAAGCATCCAGGGTAGATTAGCTCGAAGACACTGTTTGGCACTTTAAGTGCATTTTCTCATCTGATGCCTTCAAGACTCCAAGACTAAAAGTTTTTATTACTCATTAATGCAGATGAGGAAACAGACAGACGAGAAGTAACTTAACGCAAATTGATAGCTAGGATGTGAAATATGGGCTCAGGATCCAGTCTCTCAAGACTGAGAGCTCATCCTCAAAACCATAATTTTTATCAATTTTCAGAAAAAAAACAATGACTCAGTAGTGCAGTGGGTAAAATGATGACCATCTCACTTGGTTCCAGGTCAGCTGGAAGGTCATATGGTGGGAAAATGGTTTGTTGCCCCTACCTCACACCATACACACAAATCAGTCTCATCCAAGTAAAAAAAATAAAAAATAAAACATAAAATTTTTAGAACAAAGCATAGAATATCTTTATAACCTTGGAGTAGATTATAATTCTTGCACAGCACAAAAAGGTCCCTAACAATAAGCTCAATAAATTGGCTTACATAAACAAAACACTTCAGTTTGTCGAAAGATGCTATTGAGTGCATAAGAAGGTGATCCACAGAATGAAAGATTTTTGTAATACTGTACCTATAAGAATCATATCGTGAATATATAAAAATAAGTTCTACAAATCAGTAAAAAAAAAAAAAAAAGACAGGGAACCAAGTTTAAAAAAAAAATGAGCAAAAGTCTTGAAAATACACCTGACAAAAACTATCCAATGGCCAATAAACATATGGAAAATTGTTTAAATTGATTAATCATCAGGAAGAAGGAAATTGAAAACCACAATGCAATCTTGCTGCATAGCCATAAGAATGACTAAATTTAAAAGGATGGAAAACGACAAGCACCAGTGAGAATCCGAAGCAACCAGAAGTCTCAGAGGAATAAACTGATACAAGAATTTTGGCAACTGCTGGTACCTAATAAGAATGCATACGTTATAATTTCACTGCTAGTATACCCAATGATTGAGTATTTTTTTGGGCACTCAATCTGAAGCGGTGCAGAGAAAATGAGAGTGAGAGAGATAAGGAGGAGGCCTTTAATGAGGAGGCCATGGGAGAGCTTCCCTGGGGTGGGGAGTGCAGAAGCTCTCAACAAGAACAAAGAAGTGTAGTTACTTTTATCAGTTTTGGCCGGGGGAGGAGTTTGGGAGGTGGGCAAAATGACATATTAGCTGCTGATTTGAAGGCGCATCTGCCTGTGTAAAACAGGAGACAGATTTACTGGGGGCTGGGGGTGGCGGCTTGGGGGCTTGTGGAGTTTTGGGATTGAAGAAGGCTCGGTACCCACGCAAAAAGGGAGCGGGAGGTTCATCTCTGGAATGAGAAGGAGAACATAGAGCTTCCTCTTGGAGAGCTAAGTTGTTTCTCTGGGTCTGGTACCAAGTTGGGTGGATGTCAGGTTACAGATAGCTAAGCCCCAGGCTAGCAAAATCTATCATCCAACAGTTACCTTATATTTAGGCTTTTATACAATTTCACTCTTAGAATAGGCCCAACAGAGCTGCATGTGGTAGATCACACCTGTAACCCCAGAATTTGGGAGGTTAAGGCAGGAGAATTTTCTCAGTTTTGAGGTCAGCCTAGGCCAGCCTAGCCTAGTGAGTCCAAAGCCAGCCTGGACTACATACCAAGATCCTGTCAAAAATTAAAAACAAAACAAAAAGAATAGGCCCATTAGAAATGTGTATATGTGCTTACCAAATGACTTTTACATTAGAATAAAAATGCATAGCCATATTGTTTAGGATGGCCGAAAACAAAAACAACTCAACAACAGAGTGGGTACGTGACTTACGGTGTGTTCACACAGCAGCAGTGACAATGTGTGAGCTACAGCTATGTGCAATAATATATGGATAAATTTTGAGCAAAAGAAACCAGAAGCCAAAGAATAAATTCTGCATATTTCTTTTATTTAAAATAAGAAATTCCTTTATAAGCCTCATAGAGGCCAGTAGTACCCCAGGGAGGGGTACAGTGACAGAAGCAGGGGAAGCCCTGCTTATTGGGGAGGGCCTGCTTATTGACCTATGTGGTAGGACAAAGCTTGTGAACACATCCCAGCACCATGCTAATTGAATCAGTTGGCCTTTGCCAAGACAAACCATCCCAAGCCCAGCGCAGACTGTCAGCACTTATTTCTTGCTGCCTGGGCTGCAGGGCGCTGGAGTTCAGCTCTTGGAGGTTGGGCTCGGCTGTGGGTTTGAGGCAGGGCTGTACCTGTAACTTCCATCCTGTGTGCCGCAGGTCCCCTAGGGGCAAAAGGCAGGCTCCCAAGAGGGACAAACAGGACAAAGACCTCTTAATGCTTCTTCTTGGAAGCAGCATCCTGTGCACAATGCCCATGTCACATTGGCCAAAGCCAGTGTCAGGTCCAGGCTTTGCATGTCCCATGGGAGTCAATATTTGCTGAGCAATAAACCAGCCCAGGACATTTATGAGAGGTGCTGCTTCTGTGTGTGTTTCATAGTCCAAAAAAAGTTTAAGAGGAAACAAAAACGGTGCGGAGACAGTTGTGCCGTCCTCCTGGCAGGGAGGGCACGTCACTTACGAAATTCTCTAAGCAAACACAGGGAGGAAGGAAGGAAGTCCCCAGGCTCCCGGCACACAGACACTTCCTGCTTCTTGCCTGCTGGACCGAAGAGAAGCAACTCGCTGCTCAGCCATCTCCTAGAGAATCGGGGTGGCCACCCCACCAGAGAAGTAACACCAGCTTCTTTTCCCAAAGCTGCAGCTTCAGGGATGGCTTCAAAGAACAGCCCCGGGGTTCCCAGCCCCTGCTCCCCCACCTTCAGTGGCTCCCTATGGCGTGGAGCTGTTTAATACAGGCTGAACTTTCTTCAGTGAGAAGGAAGGAAATGAGGGCTTAACAGGGCCAAGGTTTCTGCAAGACCAAACCTTTTCCCTCTACCCAACAGTCCTGGATAAGTCCCTCTTACTCAAAGCAGAGATGGCAGGTTTCAAAAGCAGGCAGTAACTACCATAGGGGGACATCCCATTGCCTGACCTTCTGAGATAGGCTATTCGATAGCATGCCAGCAAGAGAACTAAGCTTCTGTGGGGGGCTGGCTCCCACTATCGTGAGAGTGTGGGGTTCCCTCCCTTCTCTGTAGTAAGGAAAGTCTGAAAGCACGCAGTGACAAATGTCTCCCCTTCCCATCACAGTTCTTACAGACTCCGTCTCTAGAACCAGGCTACCTGGGGTCAAATCCTTGTTCTGTTGCCTATTTGCTGTGTGGCCTTGGGTAAGTTATTAACCACTCTGGTTCTCAGCTTCTTATCTGTGCAAAGGACGTTTGTTTATTTGTTGCATGGAGCTTTATGGAAAGACCTGCTCTGTGTCAGGCAGCATGCTGGACTCGGGGTACGCTCTACACATGAGATGGACATGGCCCTTGCAGTTGTGGAGTTTCCATGTAGGGGAGATAGAGTGAAAAATAAACCATGATGTCAGCATAGACAGTCTCATAACTGTCACATTATCAAGGAAACAAACTGTGAGCTGGGTTAGAAAATAACAGTAAGGCCAGGGATTTAGCTCAGTGGCCTAAGCACTTGCCTGGCAGGTGCGAGGTTGTGAGCTCAATCCCTGGTACGAAAAAAAAAAAAAAAAAGAAGAACAGTAAGAAGTCAAGGAGAGACTCTAGAACCTCGAAGGAACAGAAACTAACCCCAGGAAAGGCGTGCAGGTAAAGAAAGTGTATGTGCAAAGGCACTGGGGCCAGAGAGGGTTTGGCACAATAAAGAAACAGAGAAGACAGCCAAGGTGGGTATAAGAGAAGAATGGCGTTGGGTGGGGCTGGAAAGATGGGCAGAGTTGAAGAAGCCAGGGAAGGAATCTGGACTTTATTCTGCAGGCAGCTGCTGCTGTGAGGAGAATGAGAGGTGGTTGGCGTGTAGGTGAAGGGAGGCGGCCAGCCTGACACGGGACGGGATGGCGGTGGCACCCTGGCACCGTGCACAGCTGGGGTGGGGTTGCTGTGGGCGGCTGGAGTGAGCACCTGGTGACAGACAGCGGAGGAGAGAACTGGGAGACAGGAGCAGGAAGTGCGGCAAGAGTCGGGACAGCCAGGGCGGAGGGCAGCCAGCAGGGCAGGAGAGAGGGCACAGGGTGGTCTAGGGGTGAGGGTGTCACGAAGTCAGGGTGCTGAGGGGGGAACCAAGCTCCAAGGTGCAGTCTCAGGCGAAGCAAGGCAGGCAGCCCTCCTTATCGCAGGTGGCCTTGGTGTGTTAAGAAAGTGCTAGTCGATGTAGTAGCACACGCCTGTGACCCCTGCAGTCTGGGGGGCTGAGGCAGGAGGATTGAGAGTTGAAGTACAGCCTGGGCAACTGGGAATATTTTAGCTTATGGGCAGCTTTTCCCGTACAGTGGCTCTGGAAGCTCTGGAAGAGCCTGCTTACGATGGCTGCCCTGAGAGGACACTTTCGCAGTGGATGCACCCTTAGTAGCTTTTACTTCATTAGTTAATTCTGTTTTTCTTTTTTTTTGAGACAGGGTCTCACTATGTAGTCCAGGCTGGTCTTGTGTCCGACGCCGCCTCCGTTGTGAAGAAGGAGACGTGGGAACACACCGGTGAGCAATGTGGCTTTATTGGCGGGACTCAGCCTCTATATGTCCGCACACTGCGGCTCGTACCGTGCTGAGACCCTGGGTTTCCGTACATGCGTGTTTATATAGAGAGCATTGCCCAATCATAGAGCACTACGTAAGCACATGGGATAGGCTACACAGGGACGCGGGTCAGGTTGCCGCCTTTTGGGGAGCGATACAGCAACCCG
>RJWM01011246.1:0-60498 GCA_004363535.1 Dasyprocta punctata | reverse complement strand
GTGTATTTCATATAAATAGCTTTATATAGCATGTTCCTCTTTGGGCCTCACTTCCGGGATCAGAGGGTCTTCAAAGTTCATCAGTGAAACTTCAAAAGAATGTTTTTCTTTTTTATTTACACCATCATGCATTGGTAGACACTTGAGTAGTTTCTACCTGTAGATTATTGTGAATGGAGGGACCATGGACATTGGTGTACTATCTTTAGTGCACTCACCTCTTTTCAGTGATTGAAGAAGTATGTTTGGGAGAAGAATTGCTGGATCATATTGTTGAACTTTTTGTGAAGCCAGCAGAGTTACACACCATGTCACCATTTTACATCTTCATCAGCAATGAGGACTATAATTTCTCCACATTTTTGTTCACGTGTGTTATTTTCCAGTTTTGTTACTGTGGCCATCATTTTGTATGTGAAATGGGATCCCTTTGGAGTTTCTGGCGACATTCTCATCTGTTGATTGTCCCAGGATGTCTTAATTTATCATTAATTTTCTGAAGAATATCTTTGTATGATATGGAATTATTTGTTGATTATTTTTTCTGTTGGCTTTTATTGTGCTTTTTTGAGGTTGGTGTTGAAGTACATGCCCTTCAGCCCAGGACTCAGGAAGCCAAGGCAGGAGGATTGCTGGGAGGGAGTCTGAGGCCACCTTAGCTACAAAGTGAGTTCAAGGCCAGGCTGAACAACATAGCAAGACTCTGTATAAAATAAAAGCCTTTTTACTGCTTACTGGCTTCTATGGACTTGTTTTGTTTTGTTTGGAGACCTGAGGTTTGAACCCTGGGCCTTTGTACTAAGCTCTTTTCTATTTTTTATTTTGACAAAGGGTCTTGCTAAGTTGCCCAGACTGAGGTCAAATTTGTGATTCTCCTGCTTCAACCTCCTAATGTGCACCACCACACCCAGTTAGTCTTCTGTTAGACTGGTTACAATGTGTTTCTGTATGACTCTCTTTGTGTTTGTCCTCTTTGGAGATTTTTCTTCCCCTCTTCCACCTTGTCCTCGTCGTCCTCCTCGTCCTCGTCATTCTCCTCCTCCTCCACCTCCTATTTCTTCTTCTTGACTTTTTGAGACAGAATTTTACTATGCAGTTCAGGCTGGCCTCCAACTCGCAGTGATCTTCTTGCCTCAGCCTTCTGAGTGCTGAGATTACAGGTGTTTGCCACCATGCTTGGCCTGGAGTTTCTTCCTCAGGTCTGTGTCTTTTACCAAATTCAGGAATGTTGTCCTAGATCTTGCAGTCCAAATTCTCTCAGTCTCTTTAACTTCTCCCCATGTGGGCTTTGGGCAGGGACTCCCCCACACTGATATACTCAGGGATGGTACCTTCTGTTCTACAAGTAGGAAAACCAAGTATTTGGGGAGTACCTGTCCATCCACTGGGTCTTCCTGTGATGTTTTGTTTCATTTTTTTCTTTTTTCTCTTTTTATTTTATTGGTACATTTTAGATATACATAGTGATAACATTCATCATAGGGAATTTGTACCTGTACATGTGTCTTGCTTCTTCTTTTTTTCCCATTCCACTTTCTGCCCTTCAATCCCTCTTCCCCTTCTTACTTACAAAAGTTTCATTTCCACTTTTCCTTTCTGTTCTCTTTTTTTTTTTTGTCCTTTCCTTTCTTTCCTCCTCCCCACACCCTTGTTTCCCTTCCCATTTGACCATTTTCTTCCCATTTCCCAATATCTATTATACATTTTGGACCTTTTTTACACTTTTGGTTTCTCACACCAGAGAAACCATGTGATATTTAAACATATGTGTCCTATTTATTTCATTTAAGAGTATAATCTCAGGGTGTGTCCATTTACCTAGAAATATCTCAAGATTATTATTCTTAGCTGAGCATAGTGGCACATGCCTATAATCCCAGGACTCAGGAGGCTTAGGCAGGAGAATTGTTGTGAGTTTGAGACCAGCTTGGGCTACAAAGTGAGCTCAAGGCCAGTTTGAACTGCATAGTGAGACCTTGTCTCAAAAAGACAAAAAAAAAAAAAAAAAAAGAATTATCACTCTTTATGGAAGAATAGTACTCCATTTTATGAAAAAAACCACATCTTCTTTTTCAGTTCATTGGTTAATGGGTATTTGGACTGTTCCCAAGATTTAGGTATTATAAACTGAGCTACTATAAACATGAGTGTCCATATATCACTGGTGCTTTTCTTTTGGGAAGGTAACAAGAAGGGGAATAGCTGGGTGAAATGGAACTCTCTAGTTTTAGTTTTTTGAGGAATCTCCACACTGATTTCCTTAGTGGTTACTCAAGACTACATGCCCACCAACAGTGGAGAAGGATTACTTTTTCCCCACAGCCCCACCAGTATTTGTTATTGATTCATTTCTTGATATTAATCATTCTTTCTGGAGTGAGCTAGAATCTCAGAATTGTTTTAATCAGCATCTCTTGAATGACCAGTGACGCTGAGCATTTTTTCATATATTTGCCATTTCTATTTCTTCATCTGAAAAGTGTCTAGGCATTTCAGATGCCCATTTTTGGATTGCGTCTTTAAATTTGGGGAGGGGGTCTGATTTTTTTTAGTTCCTTATATATATGCTAGATATTAGTCCTTTGTCTGTGGAACAGCTGGCAAAAAAAATTTTTTCCCACACTGTGGATTGTCTCTTCACTTTGTTGATAGTTTCTTTTGCTATGCAAAAGCTTTTTAATAAGATGAGATCCCAGTTGTTGATTCTTTGTGATATTTCCTGTGCAATCGAGGTTTTTTTCATAAAGTCTTTGCCTACATCAAAGTCTTCAAGAATTCTACCTACTTTATCTTCTAGCAGATTTAGTGTTCCATTTTTTTGTGTGTGTGTTCCATTTTAATATTTACATCTTTGATCCATTTTGATTTTGGTGAAAGGTGTGGATCTAGTGAAAGATATCAGTCTAGTTTTAATCTTCTGCATGTGGAAAGACAGTTTTACCAGTACCATTTAATAAAGAGGCTATCTTTCTTCCAGTGAAGGTGTTTGGCCCTTTTGTCAAAAATAAGGCGGCTGAGTGTATTTGGAGTTGTTTCTGCATCTTTTAATCTGTTTCATTGATCCTTGGGTCTGTTTTTTGGCTACTAGTCACAGTAGCTTTGTAGTATAATTTCAAGTCAGAGATTGTGATGCCCGCTGCGTTGCCTTTGTTGCCCAGCCTTGCTCTTGCTATTCTAGGTCTCTTCTGGTTCCAGGTGAATTTCAGGATTGTTTTCTCTAATTCTGCGAGCTATGCTCTTGGTATTTTGACCTGGATTGCATTAAATCTGTACAATAATTTTGGGAATATAGCAATTTTCACAGCATTGGTTCTTCCTGCCCAAGAACAAAGGACATCTTTCTGTTTTCTGATATCCTCTTCAATCTCCTTTTTCAGAGTACAGTGGACCCTCTACCTATGAACTCAATTTGTTCATGAGGGCTGGTTGTGACTCAAGTTGGTTGTAAGTCAAGACTATTTTTCCCATAAAAAATAATGGAAACACCCATAATGCATTCCAAACCTCCCAAAGCATTCCTTAGCTAAACTTTTTGTATTAAAAAAGGAATGTATAGCCTGGTAAGCACAAGGTCCTGAGTTCAATTCCCCATACAAGAGCAGAAGAAAAAGAAGAAGAAGAAGAAGAAGAAGAAGAAGAAGGAGGAGGAGGAGGAGGAGGAGGAGGAGGTGGAGGAGGAGGAGAAGGAAAAGGAGAAGGAGAAAGAGAAGGAGAAGGAGAAGGAGAAGGAGAAGGAGAAGGAGAAGGAGAAGGAGAAGAAGAAGAAGAGTTGTGTAATTGTTGGGAGTGGACGTGTCTGCCCACTTCAGGGTCTGCTGTCACTGGTAGACAGAGTGGATGGGCAGAGCCCAGATCTGTGTTGATTAATCCCAGAAAGTCAGTCATAGATTCATGGCAGGGTAGTGGATAATCCCAGTAAGCTTGCACATTTAGTTCCACTGAAGTTCAGGCTGGCTTTTGGCTGTGAGGCTAGACCCAGAATTGTTCGGCCTGCAGCACTTGGTGTGCTTCCTGCCTGGCTCCTTCATCTCCTGCTCAGTTAAACTCAGCTCTGCCTCACCCTGACACTGGGAGCTGCTAGAGCCAACCTAAAGCTGCGTTGAGTTCTGAGCTCAGTTGGCCTCTCTCCAAAATGGCTACCAGCCAACCGCCTCCACTGGAAGATGTCTGAACCTGAATTACTCACCAGCCACTGCAGTCTACTGCATCCACCACTCCATTCCACTGGTACATTTCTCTCTGGAGGCCTCTGGGGTTGCCAGCAGTCACCATGTGTCTTTGGGCTTGAGGCATCCCCCGCTATGCACCAAACCAGGACTCAGGGAGAAAGCACTGCTTGCCACCTCCTTGTTCTGCATTGAGGTCTCCCTCTTTGCTCTCCCTGTGGGCTTCGATTCTCACTTCAGATCCTTCCTGGGTCCTGGGGACTCACTTCCCTCCCTTTTCTCTTCCTCACATTGCTATATTCCAGCATCTGGACAGCAAATCTCAGAGAGGCTGTTTCTCTACCACTCTGCCATTTCCCCACAAATCCTGTTTTGGTTTTGGTTTTGGTTTTTTCAGACAAAGTGTCACTACGTAGTCCAGGCTGGCCCTGAACTCACTAGGTAGCCCAGGTTGACCTTGAACTTGTGGTGATCCTCCTATCCCAGCTTCCCAAGTGCTAGAACTACAGGCATGTGCCTCCACTTTTGGTTCCTCCTATGATTTTCTTGGTCATCCACAAAGTTAGGTGCTCACCAGGGATACTTTGCACAACCCCTATAAGGTGTATTTTCTGTCCTGCCCTTTGTCTCAGATGCCAGAGGGGTTGTTAAAGTCACTGTCTGTCTTTGTCCTACCTATCACACCTTTGCTGCCTCCCCACCACCTCTGGGAAGTGCAGGTCATCATCCTGAACAACACAAGGTGTAGTTACCTGTTCAGGCTGCTCTCCCACAGTAGCTTACTTGGAGATAGCAGGTTTCATGCCACCCCTGAGGATGGCAGCACAGACACCTGCAAAGTGAGTGCTCCTCAACCCAATCTGCCCCAGTTGAGGGTTGGGGGCTGTCTCCGTGTGCCCCAGCACCCATGCTTGTAGTTCTGGAATAGAAATGAATTGCAGCCCTTGATCACCCAGCCTCCTCACTGCCTCATCAACCCAGGAGGCACAGATTCTGGCCCAACTCTGCAGATGTGTAAACTGAGGCTCTGTCCCTACCAGATAGGTGCCAACTCCACACCCCTCCTGCTCTCCCATGCATCTCTCCAACGTTACTCAGGATACTTGGTCTAAGACCAAGATGGCTGTGCTATCAGACTGTAGTCATGAGCTGGGGAGTAGGTTGTGTTTGGCCCAACTGGCCCAGTCTACATCACTGTCGTTTATGCAGGTTCTCATGTTCCCCATGGCACCGAGGTCAAACTTTTCTCACCACTGCTCCTCTCTCTACTTTGGGCTCTGAAGCTCTGGGGGTGAGGCAGGGCTGTGTCCAGCTCACCTGTGTGGCTATCAAAGCACTGTCCCTTTACCAGGTTATGGGCACTTAGGATCAGGTGGTACAGCCTGCGTGGACCCTGTCCCCTTCCTGTCCCTTTCTGTCTAACAAACTTGTGTGCATAACTAAATTGGTTCCCTGCTTACTTTTATGGGGACCCAGTGGCTTTGTTTTCTTTTTTTTTTTTTTTCATGTCAGATGGGTAATGTGCCAACATCATAACCAGGTTTGAGGGAGGCACATCTCACGCACATGGCATGAACACCCAGTCATCACGCTCATGTACCCTAGGATCCCCAGTGGCTTCCTGGATGACTCCCTCTGCTCACTCATGACCTGTCCAGCCAGGACCCCACCCCAGCTCCTAAACCTTGACCACTTTTTTGTTGCAAATGGGTGAACCTTCTTACATTAGTTCAATGAGAAAGGTAATTTATGGAAAGATGGCCATTCCTTCAGGGTGCTGGAGGCTGGGAAGACTGGAAATGGGAGTACCAGAGGGCAAATGTTCCCAGTCACCACGTGCCCATCCCAGTGTGCCCCTGACACAAACACCAGACACTCCAGGTCTTACCTGGGTCCCCTAAAGGCCAAGCTAAGACCACAACTTCGTTGCAGGTAGTTTATTTGGGAGGTGACCTCAGGAAGCACATGCAAAGAAGTAGGGAAACTGAGGCAAGGAAAGAAAGAGTTGGTATGAACAAACTGTATGAGGTTATCTAGGCTGGGATACTCGAAGAATGAAGTCTACAGTCTACACTGTGCTCTTTCTCCTCTCTCCTCCTTCATGTCACTCCTAAAGAGATTTGAAAATCCTAGGGGACAAGTCCTGCCAGCACTGAGCATCCCCTCTCCTGTCCCAGTGCTACTGTGCCTGGCAAAGCTTCTCCTGCCCCCACCCTCACTGTGCTCACACTGGCATTTGGGAGGGTCTCTCAGGCCACCTTCTTTGCCTGGCTTCTACAGAGGCAGGTCCCTCAGCAGGACGGCCCCACAGCCTGAGTGTGGCTCCATGCAGGGCCTGCTGTCCTACTGTTCTCCTACCCGTCCTTGTCCCCTTGCACCTCATAGCTGTCCCGCTCCAGGCCGAGTATAAAGGCTTATTTCCTCCCGTGGCTGGTGGTGTGTTCCCAGAAGATGGCCTGCAGCAGGTGCATGAGTCTCAAGCGCGGCCCCATGGATGGGCACCAGCCACAACTGTGCGCTCAGCAGAGGGCCCCCACTCCTGGACATTGTCCCATGATGCCTCCTCACCTGTGAGCCTGGGAGGTGAGCTTGGCTCCCCAAACCTGGGATCAGAGCTGATGTTCATGCTTTCCTCATTGCTCAGCAAGAGTCTAGGCCCCATCTGGTGCAGCAAAGAGAGTCTCTCAATCCAGAGGGCACAGTGTGCCTCTGGCTCCCAGGTGCCATGCACGGTGGTGGGCTTCACACTGTTTGGTCACTTGGAGAATCTAAAAATGGGAGTCGCTGGGGAGGACTGGACCAGGGGGTAAAGGTTGGGGGCCCAGGTGTGACTGGTGTTCATGTGGCTTGTTCTGAGGAAAACAGATGAGCCCAGGGCCCTCTCCAAGTTGTGTCTGGGGACTTGTTGAGGGCATCAGGAAGAGGCGTAGAGGTGGATGGTGGCCAGAGAAAACATGTCAGAAACAAAGGCAGCTTCACCTTTGTTACCAACTTCACCAAATGTCATAGTCAGGATTTACAAGGGAAAAGATTCAATACAAGACACATAATTTATAGGATTATTTCATAATATTCACCCAAAGAGTCAAATGCAAAATAGTGCATGAAATCTATCCACACACTAGAGACCCTGAAAATCCAGCTGAGGGCCTGGATCCCATGTCAATGTCCTGCACAAGTCCAGTTGGAGACCTAGAGCCCATGGCAATATCTCATGCAAATCTGTATCAAGAATCTGTACTGGAAAGGTTCAAAGGTCAGTGGTGGAAGCTAGAAAGTCTGCACCAGTGGGATGAAGGATCTGTGCCAGCAGGCTGAGGGATCTTCACTGGAGCCAGGAAGTGATGCTCAAAATAAGGAGCAGTGCTCCCCCAAAGAGGACCGCAGCCATCCTCAGGGACAGCAAGGGTCCGAGCTCCTCTGATGAGAACAGCTGAGCTCATATCAGGAAAACTAGCACAACATGCTTTTCCAGGAGAATCAACAGCCCACTATCTTCCCCTCCAGTTCTTTTTATGCTGTTGGCAACAATCCTCAGGTGGGTCTTCCACACCCAGCAGCCTGCTGATTCAGTTCAACCGGGTGTTACAAGTTGACCACTAGTTGTCAGTCAATCCACTGCACCAAATAACCCTGCTGAGTGTGAGGAGGGGTCAGTGCACCATACTACTAGGGCATGGGAAACTGAAACTGAGAAGCCACTGAGACACAGGTGGAACTGGAGACCATGGGATGGGGATGAGGAGAGTGTGGGCCCCATGATAGAGCAGCTGGTGGGCTGTCATGGGGCAGGGAGCTCAGGGGCTGTGGGAAGTGGGATTAGATATTTGTCTCCCAATTACATATGAGTGGTCCTAGGTAGTCCGGGATGCTGAGGGAAAGGTGAGCCTAGGGACTTTTCTAAATCTGAGTATATCAATAACCGGGTTTGATGGCATATGGCTGTGATCTCAGCACTCAGGAGGCTGAGGCAGGAGGATTGCTGTGAGTTTCAGACAACCTAGAATGCATAGGGAGTTCAAAGGCCAGACTGGACTACATAGTGAGACCTTGTGTCAAAAATCCAAGTTAATTAATTAATTTAATTTAATAAAAAATAAATATGAGTACATCAGAGTGGAGGTGAAAGGGGTTCAGAGGGAACCTGTCAAGGACCAAAGGCAGATTCGCAGCCAGGTACCCCCTGCCCCCAGCTCCAGGGATCTCCTCCTCACAAGTGCCTCGCTTCCAACACCCAGCTTGGCTGCAACCCTCTAGCACCAAGGCTGGGGCGCCAGGCATCCCCCTAGTCAGATGCAGAGTGAGCATGCCCTGTGTGGGGCACGCCCTGCGTGGTCTCTGTTTTCCCAGAGACCCACTCTGACAGGAATGTTTGTGGCCTCTAAATTCATATGTGGAAGCCCCAGCAGGAGGTGGAAACATTAGAGGTTGTTAGGGTCAGATGGGGCCAGGAGGATAGGGCCCCAGGATGGGTTTAGGTTTCTTATAATAACAGGAAAAGATCATGGCACCCCACGCACACACCTCCTTACCCCACCACATGTGGACACAGGGACAAGGTGGCTGTTGATAAGCCAGGAAGCAACTGTCACAAAGAACCACATCTATTAGAGCCTTGATCTTGGACTTCCAGCCTCCAGCAATAAATGGCTATTGTTTAAATACAGCCATCCTGTGTTATTTTCACCGGGACAGTGTGAACTCACTGAGAGAACAAGTAAGGAACGTGCTCTGGCAGCCCAGGGAGATCAGCCCTGGAACTCGTCTCCCTCAATTTGAAACTTAGGTATAGTTTGATTTATTTATTTATTTTTGGTGGAACTGAGGTTTGAACCCAGAGCCTTTGCCTTGAGCTACATCCCCAGCCCCTTTTCCTCCTCCCTCTCTTACTCTTCCTCCTTCTTTCTAAAATTTTGAGACAGGGTTTCTTTAAATCACTAAGTTGTCTTAAGCTAACCTTGAACTTGTGACTCTCCTGCCTTAGCCTCCCAGAGGGCTAGGATCACAGCCATATATCATCATACCCAGCTAGTTTCTTTTTAACATTTGCACTAATGGAATTTTGATTATTTATTTTTTATTATTTTTGGGGGGGGTATCAGGGATCGAACTTACAACCTTGCACCTGCCAGGCAAGCCCTTAGACCACTGAGCTAAATCCCCGGCTCTGTTTTTTGAGACAGGGTTTCACTATGCAGTTCAGCCTGGCCTTGAACTCACTTTGTAGCCCAGGCTGGTCTCAAACTCAAAACGATCCTCCTGCCTCAGCCACCCGAGTGCTGGGATTAAAGGCGTGTGCCACCACGCCTGGCTACTAATGGAATCTTAATTCCATAAAATATTAAGCAAAATATGTAGTTGGGGGTCATGGCTTTCCAATAAAAGTGTTACGAGCTTTTCTGGGGCCAAGTTTAGATAAAATGCCTAGCATAGAGCATGGCATCTGTACAAAGGTGCGTGGATGAGCAAGTGTGAAGAGCTGAATGTTCCAGGAGTGCAGACCCGAAGAGCCCCTCCCTGTCACTGCTAGACCTTCTCCTTCAGGGGCATCCTTCCCCCACAGCCACCACACGAGGGCAAGTCTGTGCACAAAGGCCAGCCTCTGTGCATGCCGAGATGCCCCTGAGATCTCATCATCTTCCTCCTGCTCCCAACAGGTCTCCTCTCCAATTCCTAAAGTTCAGTGATAGACTGAGGTCATGTAGAGGACCCAGGGCCCAGGACTCTCAGCCTTGTCGGGATGGCCCCAGACCAAAGCTGGGAACCCAGTGCTCTGAGTGGGCTGCAGGTGGAGATCCTCTCATCTGCTGTGCCAGAGGGGTCTCCTACACCCCACTTTGGGAAGGCAAGGTGTCCAGGGCTTACCTTGGCGTTCAGGGCCTTACTGTTCCCTCTCCTGGAAAAGCGGTGACTAGGGTGTGCCCTGGACTTGGACACATGCTTAGTTAATCCCCCTCTTAGTGAGCCCTGAACTGGAGGGACAAAGGGCCTGTGTTGAGAGTCCCTGAGTGTGGGCTCTGGGCCAGCACTCTGTCCTGAGTGGCTGACGGCTGATGTGGGTGGGTCTTTTCTAGGATTGGTCCTCTTGACTCCTGCACATAGTAAGTGCATGTGTGCACCCTGCTGCCAAATGCAGAAGCTGCTGAACAAGTGTGTGTGGTCAGGGGCTGGGTACGCATGTTTCTAAGTGCATGGGTGTGCATGTATGTGCTTGTGTGTACGTGTGTCTGCCAATATTCCATGCATCTCTATGAATATGTGCCTCTCAGGTGCAGTTGGCCAGTGCCCTTCTATTCTCTAGCCAGGCTGGCAGCTGTCTCCTCCTCCAATCACTCCCACCCCTGGGGGTACTTCCTGGAGTCCTGACCCAGACAGACCATCCTTCTGGGCGCCAAACCTTGCCAGCCTGGATTAAAAGCCACTGAGCTGGCAGCAGAGCTGCATAAGTGCCCTTGTCCTTGGGTTGGGCTGGGCTGGACACAATCTCCCTTTGTGCTGCTCCTGGGCCCCTGCCTCAAGACTGTGCCTGCCAAGGGTGTAGGCTGTTCTGCCTCCACCTCCCTGACAGTTCTTGGAGTCCTGGAGGTATCGTCTGCCCTGGGCTGCTCAGCTCCGATTTGTCTGCAGGCCAGAGGTTCCCTGAGACTGGCGTGGGAAGCTGGGAGGGCAGCTGAGGGGCGCTCACTTCTGCAGTGAGTGTCAGTGGGGTCAGAGCCCTGAGGCTCCCCAGGGGGACAGTGCAGGCCAGAATAGAAGGCAGCTGTGGGGCTGAAGGCCAGTGTGGTACCGAGCACCCTCCCGCTTCCCGGTCTGCCAGCACCATGAACAACACTTTGTTTGTTCCAGGTGAGCTACTGCGTGGGTATCCATCAGAAGTCAGTAGGCTTGGCAGGAAGGACCAGAGACTTTGGGGACCATAGTGTCTCTGAACGTGCCCTCGACCCTGCCTATGTGGCATGAGAGCGGCCAGTGGCTGCATACAGTTGCCCTAACGCTCCATGACAATGGCACTGAATTTCATAAAAGTCTCTTGTGACACAAATACTCTTCTTCTGAAAATTTTCTAATGATTTTAACATGTGAAAAGCATTCTTAGCACAAAAATAGATGGTGGGCTGATTTGCCCTGCAGGGCATAATTTGTCCATCCCTCGTGCAGGTAGCACCTGGCCTAGTTGGTCCCACAGCCCTTTACCCACTGCCCGCTCTGTGAGATCAGCATCCCCACTTCCCGGTGAGGGACAGTCTGACATACAAGGCCATCCTCTGTACGTCTTGCTCTTCTAAGCACATGGGATGTCTAAACACACCAATCCACACCCAGCAGGCGCCTGTGGGCAAGGCAGCCTCTGCGCCTCCCCACACCTCGGCAGTATTCCCGGGGTGGCAACACTTATTCAACCCAGACAGACACATCTGTTACTTCTAATCTTTCGCACTTTCCAGAGACTAACCTGGTGCAGCTGCCTGCACGGCATACTCTCCGGCATTCCGGTCCTTCAGTGTAGAATCTCGGATCTTCATGGCCGCCCAAAAGTAGATTCTATTATTATCGACATAAAGCAGAGGAAGCAGTCAAAGCACAGAGGGGGCTCCCCAGTCACACCCCAGGTGAGGAGAGAATTAGGTTTGCACCTCAGTTAGGCCCTGTGCTGACCAACAATCTGTGGTTATTCCAGAGGTCATGGCCCCCGAGGACAGTCCTGCCTTCATCATGTCACAGTACGCAGTGTCCAAATGACACACCAGGAGCTTCCCTAGAGTTGTTCTCAGTTCCCTGACTGGGCATCCAGCAGCTTCTGTCCCCACCCTCTCATCCTTACCCTATACCCTTATTCTGTCCCAGATCCCAATTCATGTCCAGCAGGGTGGATTTAAGTGCTTCAACTTCTTTGGGTCAGACATCTCCCCTCTTAAGCTAGTGTTGGCACATAATGGTGTAGCACAAAGAAAAGTCAGTGCATACAGATGGGGGTCAAGGAGAATAAATGGTGTGAAATAGGACAGGGTGTCCAGGGTCCAAGCTCTGGAGAAACACTGTCACTGCTTAGATAAAAGGACGGCCCTCAGCTTAGCCCTCCTGCACTTGAAGAAGAGTTGGCAAAGAAAGTCGCTTTTCCTGGATCTTCAGTCTCATGTCAGAGTACTGAGCAAGGTCACACCTTGAGCATCCTTCTGTCCCACGGGCTCTGAGCCCCTCCACACAACTCATCCCCCACTACGCCCAAAGCCAGTGTGGAGGCCACAGATGCCTTCTGAGTGACAGGACAGGGAATGGGATTTGAGGTGCCTCTTGACCCTGGCACAAGACACAGATTTAGGCTGTGTGCTCTGGCTCTCTGGCATAAGCAGGGAGCTGGGCCTAGGCCCTGAAAGCCCGCCAGACCCCAGTGCTGCCTAGGCCAAATGAGGTCTGAGCCCAGCTCTGCGAAGGCAGCCCCAAGCCCATACCCTTCTGGGGACAGCCGCCTTGGCATCCCAGGGTTTGAAACCTGCTCAGCCTGGCTGGGGAAAGCCTCTGAATAAACCATCTCCTGCCTCTGAAGAAAAGGTCAGTCTAGGTTCTGACAAGAGCACCCAGAAATGACAGCGAAATGCCTGTCGTCTCCAGCCTTGTTTGTGTAGGCTGCAAGGCCAAGACAGCAAACAGAGCACATCCGGGAGCCTCCCAGGGTGACTATGGGGATTCACCTAGGAAGAGCCCTCACCAGCAGCTCCTTCCTGGCCCCCTAGTGACCACTGGCTCCTTCCTTCTGGAGGGGGGCCCACAGGCCCCAGGAGCATATAAGGGGCAGACAGGTGCCTGGGCACAGGACTTCCAGAGCACACTTGCCTAGCAGGTAAGGTGCTGCTGTGGGGGTGGGGGGCAGGTCGCATGGCCCCCCTGGGAGTGACACAACCTCTTCTCTGCTCCCCAGAGCCTGACACATCAGCCAGAAGCCATGCTGCTCTTGCTGACCCTCGCCCTGCTGGTGAGCCCCACCTGCTGGGCACAAGGTAAGTCAGCCCATCTCCCTCTATCCAGAGAGGTCTAGCCCTCGTCACAGACGGAACCGGGTCACTGCCTGCAGGGTGGGGTTCGTGGCTCTGGCAGAGGCCCCTGTGTGACCATGGTTTCTTCCCACCTTCTTTTCATCCACACCAAATTGGAAGTTGGCAGACCCTTCAGCACGCCTATATGCAATGAGGCAGAAATCAAGGGAATTCGGGTGGCTGTGAATCTCGTTGGCAACATTATAAGGTGAGATTGGGGCCATAGAAGCGCTCAGTCTCACTCACTCCACAGTTTTGGGACTCCAGGGAGCATCCACTTATAGCCTCTCCTCCCAGCATCCTCCTCTGGTCCTGGTGACTCTCTGAGGCCATTTGATTCCTAGAATCATGGAGCCACCAGTCACACCTTTCCGCTTGTCCCTTTGCTATCTTCTCTCTTTTCTCATAGTCCTACTTCCTCCTGACCCTACTTGTAAGTCCTACTGTTATCTCCCAGCTCTATCAAAGAGGGTGGCTAACCAGGCGTGGTGGTAAAAACCTGTAATCCCAGCACTTGGAGAGGCTGAGGCAAGAGGATCACAAGTTTGAACCCTTAACAACTCAGCGAGGCCCTGTTTCAAAAGTAAACATATCAATAGATAGATAGTACTGGGGATGTAACTCAGTGAGAAGACTCTGGGTTCAGTCCTTGATACAAAAAAGAAAAGGAGAAGGAGGAAGAGGAAGAAGAGAAGGAGGAGGAAGAGGGGATAGGGAAAGGGAAAAGGAAGAAGGGTGTCATGATGCTTCTCCTTACCTCCTCCTTTCAATTCAAACTTAGCTCAGCCAAAAATGACTTCTCTGTCCCAATACCTGTGGGGCAATCAGGGAAGGTCTGTCTGGTTAGGGTCAAAGAGGAAAGGATGTGAGGGTCAAAGTGGGCCACTGGCTGAACATGCACGCCCAAAACCCCGAGAGTCTTCCCTGAGCGCTCTGGTCTCTCTGCTGGAAGCCTGGGGTGGGTCAGTGCTCTGCACCCAGGGGTACCAGGGATGTTGGAGAGGGAATAGGGCAGGGCTGGTGACAGCACAGGACACAGAATGGGTAGAGCAAGGTCAGGCAGGGGAGGCCCTGCACCTGCACAGGTGAGCCCAGCAGCAAGGGGCTGTGGAAGGCACATGCTCCTCCAGCCCCTGACCTGTTCTTTTAAGAGTCGCTCAGGTGGAGGAGGCCCCAGCAGCCAGCTCATTTTGCACATGAGGAAACAGAGTCCTGGAGAGGCCAGGTAATGAGTTCCAGACTACCAAAGCTGAAAGTGTAGAGCAAGGTATAGGCGCCAGAGGGTGTGGGGGCCAGGACCCAGGAAGCATTGAATCCTTCCAAGTTTGCCTCTCTCTCAGCCTCCAGATAAAACTGGGAGAAAACTGGGATATTGTCCATGGCCGTAAAGGAGGGACTGTCACAGAATTCATCCTGAACGACGACGAATATATCACTGAGGTCCACGGCTCCCAGAGGGTCAACCTCCGGTACTTGCTCCTGTGCACCAACGAAGGTCGCTGTGCCCCGTTTGGGAAGAATGATGGTGCGCAGTTCTTTTCCTTCCCCTCAGTGAAAGGCCAGGTGCTCAAGGGCATCAGTGGCTTGATTGGGCCCATTGCCTTGAAGAATCTTAGCTGGAGATGGGGTGATGTACAAACTAAATCGACCACTACACCAGCTACTACACCAGCTACTACACCAGCTACTATAAGCAAAAACCAATGAGGTCTGGCTGAGTCCTCAGACACACCCACCAAGGCCATCTGGGCGCGGATGTCCTGGCAGTACTGGGGAGACCAAACTGGGATTCTGAATCCACCAATAATTAAAGCTTCTGCAGGAACAGTGTCTAGGTGTGGTCCTTGGATCTGAGGGTCTAAAGCCCCTAGGGCTGGAGTCTGGGGAACTGCAATTTGGGGTGGGTGAGGAGACTGTCAAAATCCAGGACCTGCCCATAAAGAGCCTGCGCCAACCCCACACTCTGAGGAGCCAGGTCTCAAGGCCACCACTGCCCTTGTTCCCTTTCCAGACCCCTTCAGCTGGACTCCAGAGCCACGCTTCTCCGAGTGTGTAAGAGGCCTTGGGGGAGCCATTCACCGACTCATTCACTTAGCAAAGCTGTGCCAAGACCTTTTTCCCACCAGGGAACACAGAAGGGAATACAGAAGGGACCAGGTGTCCAGCTGAGGAGGCGGCTGTCCTCTGATGGACAAATGCACAAGCAGATAGCAGCAGTTTGCTGTGGCACCTGCATTGATGGGGGCACATGCAGGGCATTGTACATGGGCAACAGCTCAAAGGTAAGGTGGAGGGAGTGTGCCTCACAGGGCCTTCCAAGAGGAGGTAATATCTGAGCAAGTCTTAAAAGAATGAGGCAGAATTGAACAAGCAGAGACAAGGATGAAGGGCAAAGGCAAGAGCCCAAGAGAAGCTGGGTGTGGTGGTGATACCTGTAGTCTCAGCTCTTTGGGAGGCTGAGGCAGGAGGGATACAAATTCAAAATGAACCTGGACAATTTAGGAAGACCCTGTCTCAAAATAAGAAATAAAAGGCTGGGCATGTAGCTCAGTGAGAAGGCCCTAGGTTCAACCCAAAGTACTGAAAATAAAAAGAGCTAGAGAAAGCAAAGAACAAGGGTCCACTGCATGCCCTGCTCACAACACTCTAAGGTCAGGATTGCCATTGTCCCCATTTGCTAAATGCGAAAACTGAGGCACAGAGGGTGAAGTAATTTGTCCTGGGTCGCATAGCACTAAGTGGCAGAGTTGGGGTTTAGCGGCAAAGCCTGGGTCCTGAGTCCCAGACCAAAGCAAAGAACTCACAAATACTCCTTACTTCTCTGCACTGAGACACCTGGACATTTTCCTCTTCTCTACGCTACTTTGGTTTTTATTTAATTTTAAATGCTGCTTGAGTAAACTTGGGTCTGTGTACAAAACTCTAAGAATCCATGAACTGCAATGGAAAAAAATTATTCTTTATTTGTATTGTTCTTTCCTGAAATTTTGTGTTTCTCTTGGTGTGAATGTGATCTCACAAACAATGCCCCTCAATTGGCCACACCAGTTACAGCTGTCACAGGTACCCTGAAATGTGCACTCGTCACAATTTCAAAACTATGGATATCATCAGATTTGCCATTGAAGGTGTTAATAACCAAAGCTCAGATATTTGTGGAAACACACTTAAGAAAACATTTTGGGCAGGCATGGTAGCCCACTCCAGGAAGCTCAGCACTCTTCAGAGGCTGAGGCAGGAGGATTGTGAATTCGAGGCCACCCTGGGCTAGAGAGGAAGAGACCCTGTCTCAGACAAAGCAAGAAAAAAGACAAAAGAAAAGAAAGATTTTGATTAAGTGTCGGGCAGTTCTCTTTCTTCCCTGGCAGCAGACGAGTCACTGCGTTGGCTGGGGCCCTACCATTATTAACCTTTCCCAGCTCCTCCACCATGTGGACAGCTAGCTCTGTCGCTTAGTTTATTTCCTGCACCTGCCTTGCTAACAGGGCAATGTTTTCAGTACTAGCAGGAATGTGAACTCAGGCTGGCAGCTGTGATGGTGGAGGGCGATGGCGGGTCGACTCTGCATGCCAGTGCCTCCAGGGTTGGCAATATGGATGGACACAGGGACAAAGGCGTAGTTTTAAAAAGTGACAGCTTTTGTGCAGTGTAGGAGGGCAGAGAGCAGAGGAACCGCAGGCACCAGCCCGCTCAAAGGTGGACTTCTGGATTCATTGCACCCGCGCATCTCTTGCCCTGCACTGCCTCTGTGTGGGGCCACCGCAGGAACCCCTCCAAGGTACCTGCAGCTCACCCTGGGCTCCTACGAGCCCGACCCTGAGTTGAAACTGTATTGCCAACTGCAGAGATGGCGGTCCTGATGCAATCCACAGTGCGTATAGGGTGAAAACAGGAAGAGGGGCTTGAGGATGCCCAAGTTCACCCCCACACACATCCCATACTGGTGACTGAAACCAGAGCCTTCACACTGAGCTACATCTCTACCCCTTTATAAAAAATGTGGGTTTAAACCAGGCGTGGTGATGCATGCCTGTAATTCCAACACTTGGGAGGCTGAGGCAGGAGAATCTCAGCAAGTTTGAAGCCAGCCTGGGCTACCCAGTGAGTTCAAGGCCAGCCTGAATTACATAGCAAGCCCTTATCTCAAAAACCAAAAACAACAACAAAAAATTTGTAGATTTTGTTTTTAATTTTGAGACAGGGACTCACTAAAAATCGCTAAGTGCACAGGCTGGGCTTGACTTTGCAATCCTGGGATTTCAGGCATGTGCCATAACTCCAGGCTCCAAGTCCGATTCTCCCGGTGACAAAGGACCATGCGGGCATACATGGGTGCAGAGACTTTATTCAACTAGGGGATTCAGGGTCGCTGTGGCCTTATCATCTCCAGCCCGGGGCCATCTGGTCTCTCGGCCACGTCAGGGCATCCAGTAGGGGAAGCCCAGTAGGGACATAGGGCCCATTCCAGCGATATCCCCCAGGTCTGTGGTCTGCTCTTTAGACGCCACGATGGCTGCTTGAGAGGATGGTTTCTGGGGGGCGAGTCCCCACTTGAAGCCGATGCCGGTGAGGCAGAAGAAGCAATGCTGGCCGTTGGCGGTCAGGAGCTGCTGGCCGGGAGAGGGGGCAAGGACGCTGAATCGCGTGCCGGCCGCGCGCCCGAAGCTCGCCTGGCGCCCCCTGCTGGTGACCCAGCGCAGGTGCCAGATGCAGATGTGCGCGCTGCCGTCCACCGCGGTTACGCGCTCGCCCGCCTCCAGCAGGAACTCCTGAGCGCGCCCTCCGGGAGCCCCGTAGCGCGGGCTCCATTGCGCGCCGAACCGCAGCTGGATGCTGGGGAGAGAGCCAGTCACTGTGGCAACCCCGCGCTCCCGGCGGGCACGCGTGCCGGGGCCGGCCGCACTTCCTCCTTTTCCCAGCGCGCGGAACTCGCCCTCCTCCTAGCCGACCCAGAGGTGGACCTTGACCCAGGCGGGCCGTTCATTCTCAGGGCCAGAGACCGTCGTTCAGCTCTGCTTTGCTTGATGATACCGCATGTGACTTAGGGGGACCCTGGTCACTGTGTTCCGCCCAGGCGCTGTGCTGGGGTCTTGGAGCAGAAGTAAAGTGACCCTGAAGTCTCCTCGACTATTTCTAACTCTAGCTTCTTCCTGCTGGTGCAACAAGCTAAGACACATCCCAAGTCGGGCTGTGGGGTAAAAGGCAGGGCTGCCAAATCGATTTGAATTTCACATGAACAATGAATAACTTTTTAGGGTAAATATATCCCGAACATTGTATCTTTAAAATACAACTATTTTGCAGATATTGATGGTTTTTGGTTTTGTTTTGGTATTTTGAGGCAGGTTCTTGCTCTGTAGTCCAGGCTGGCCTTGAATTCACTATGTAGCCCAGGCTGAACTAGAACTGGTGGCAATTCTCTTGCCTCAGTCTCTTGAGTGAGTGCTGGGATTACAGGAGTGTACCACCAGGTCCTGCTAACAAATACTGAATTTTTAAAGAATAAGTATATCCCAAATACTGCACAGGACACACTAAAAAGTTATTCACTGATATTCATTTGAAATGGGTGTATTTTTTTAAACTAAACTTGACAACCCTAACCCAAGAGGCTTAGTGTACTTTGGGAGAAGGATAGCTCCCCAGAGGCTGATGGTGGTGGGAGCCGACTAGCCCGGGTCTGCTGAAGAGACGGGCCCTTCTCGGCAGAGCAAAGGACCAGGGCAGGGAGACAGAGTTGCAGATTTTGAAATCAGGTGAAGACAGGGAGGTGTTTGCAGCCTGTACTCTTATGAGTGATTTTGGTCACTTATTACCAAAGGACTCTAAAACCGACAGCACCACCCAGAGGAGGAATCTGCGGAGCCTCCGTGAGCCTTTCTGAACCCAAATCCCAATCTAGCGGCCTCACCGAGGATTTGCACCACCCCATCCAAGGCCCGGAAACTGAGACAGAGGGAGTTGAAGACCCAAGGGCAGCACGCCCTCTAGGGGCTCCAGTGGGGAAACCAGAAGGTGTGGGCGCAAGCAGGATCGTCGGGGAGTTCAGGAACCAGAGTTTACCCCTTGATGAGGCCCAGGATCCCCACGAAGACTCGGATGCCCTGGATCTCGCCTTGCTCTTCGCCCTTGATGTAGAAGTAGGAGCCAAAGCCAGGGCCCTGTAACTCTGGAGGGAGAGGAGCAGGAAGGTGAGCACAGGGATGCACTCAGGGCCGCCACATCAGGGGCCCAGGGGCCCATTTCCCATCCGACAGTTGTGCCTAGGACAGGACCTTGTCTAGGACAGGACCAGGAGGCCAGGGCCAGGCAGATGGGACTCACCCTGGGCGCTGCAGGCAGGACAGAAGAGGAGAGCCAGGGGGAGGAGCAGCAGCATGGTTCACAGGGCACAGGCGTGGCGATCAGGGCAGCAGCAAGGTGAGGCTCTGGGGAGAGGACTTAAAATGTGAGGGGTTCTGAGACCTTCTGGGGTGGGGTAAGAGGATATTTGGGAACCTTTCCCTATAGGCCTCCAGGGCTTAAAAAGAACCCCAAACTGAGCCTGGGGTTCTGTAATCCCAGCACTCTGGGAGACAGGAGGATCACAGATTCAAGGACAATCTGGTCTACATAATGAGACCCTGCCTCAAAACAAAATAAATCAAACCAAACAAACAAAAAAGAGCCCAGAGCTGGTTTCAAAGGTATGCCTGTGACCTAGGCATTCATTCAGAAGGGCCCGGTGCCTGCCGCAATGCTCCAACATCGCCGTCCTAAAATCCTTCATAAGGTTTGATCAAGGCGCCCCACATTGTCCCTTTATACTGGATCCCACAAAGTTTGCAGCCAGTCCTGGAAGAGACCTGTACTATGAGGACCCCTTCATCCCTGCTCCCAGATACCCCTCCTTCCCCCTCCTGCCTCTCCTCCCAGTACAGTGCCGGGCTGCATACACCCCTACCTGTGCCGCACGGTTCAATCCCCTCAACCTGCGCTTTTATACCCAGGCGATGTTCAGCCACAGCCACTCTTGTGGGACCTCTGGGGCCCCACCCTTGGCAGGAATTCCTGTAGGGCCCAGGAATTCTATCCAGGGTGTCCCAGACACTATTTATGTTCCCCTCCACAGCCCCTGGACAAATGAACCCCACAGTACGGGTCATACTCTGTGAGTCTGGGGCCGCCCCATGAGCTCCTCTGAGACACAGGAAGATCTCAGAGCTGGCCACCCTCAGTGATGCCAACCAGCTCAAGCAGAGCAGCCAGGGGCCAGTGACTATCCTGGGTTCCTGAGATGTGAAGGGAACAAAGGAGGGAGAAAGCAAACAGCCCCTGCCCGGGTGACCTCACACAAAAGCCCTTGGCAGAGTAGGTGGCCAGCCTCAGAGTGTACAAGACAGGCCTCTGCTTAAAGGCCTCGCCCCCACACCCTGAGGGCTACTGGTATCAGTGCCCACGGATGTATTGCTCACCAGGCCAGAGCTCCTGCCATGACACATAGCCAATCCTGGAGGCCACCTATGAGGCTGTGCCACTACAGTTCTCATTTTCCAGCCACATGAGATACCAGGAGGCTTAGCACTTTGCCTAAGTTTACAGGGGGAGTTAGTGGCCCAGGCCAACTTCCAGCTAAGGGTGCCTAACTCCTGTGCCATACCCAGAGCCCCTGTACTACAGAAATGCCAGCCAGGGGCCATCTACTGCCCCGCCCAGGTGTTCCCTGGTATTCCACTCTTTCCTGCCTACTACTCATGCACAGCACAGCCCTGGGCACGTTGTGGTCCAGTGCCTGCCTGTAGTGCCATCGAATCTGCCCAGGGACACTGCCAGGAAGCAGGCCATCATCTACCTGTCCTCAGAGCCCACCAGCACCCTGGGCAAGGAGGAAAGCTGTGAAGCCTGGGAGGGGCACCAGGGTGGGTGGCCATGCCCTCTGCTCAGAGTCTGGGCGCAGCCTCCTGGGAGCTGTGGAAGGGGTGTGGGGGAGGGGACGGAGCAGAGGACTGGGTAGTGGAGCTGCCAGCCCACGAAGCCCTCAGCAAACAGCAACCACACAGGAAAGAGCACCCGGATGGGCAGATAAAAGCCTACTTCTCTTTGAAGTAAGTAAACATGTTACTTACATCAGAGCATTAACATAGTCAGGGAGGGGGAAACAGACAGAGCCCTGGGCCCTTACCTGTTGCCTATTAAAAATATGATTTGTATTTTCTCCTGAAATAACGGGGAATTTAAAAGCCATTTTTGCGATGAAGCGTAAGTCTTCATATGGGTCGACAGATGCTGAAGTTAACTAAACGCAGCACAAAGTTTGACTTTCATTTTGTATCCTTTGTCACTATAACATTTGGGTCAAATCTCTTCTCAGCTTTCCATATAGATATGCTAATAAATTAGGGAAAATCTGTCTAAAAATTGGTAAACACTGCTGATTAGCCCTGAATTTACATAATCTTACCACCTTCAAGACTGAAGACACCAGGCCAGAGATATAGCTCAGTGGCACAGCGCCTACCTGGCAAGCACAAGGTCATGAGTTCGGTTCCTGGTACCAAAAAAAAAAAAAAAAAAAAAAAAAAAAAAAGACTGAAGACACCAGGATGGATGATTTTCAGGGACATTCAGTGGTTCCTTAGAAGTCTCCAGCCATCATCCTCAGCCACTTGAGAACAAAGCAATCTCCGGTTATAAAACTTCCAGAACGAGGACATCAGGACTGAGATAGATCCACCAGACCCCCAGCTCACCTGCTAGTCCTTAAAAGTTGGCCTCCCAGCTCTTTGGGTGGGTCAGTCACCCCCTGTATCAGAATCAGAATGTGCCCCCTCCAGCTACCTAAACTGAATCCCTTTCCTTTCTTCCTTCTAACTTTGTGATTAAAGCTTTGTCCTATAAATTTGTGCTTTAGCTTTAATTTCCATTATTACTAAAAGTAAGGACTCAGACTAGCTGGCAACAGGCCTGCCAGTCACCTTCCACTCCCACTCTTGCCATGGGAGTCTGGTGAGTGTCAGAGCAGAGTTGGTTCCCAGTGCTCCAGACCCCAGGCAGGGGTTTGCACACCACACCGCTGACCGTGCAGCATTTTACCAGTTTTTCCCCTTCACCCTATTGATCATCTCCAATCTCTCTGGGATTATCTGTATCAATTCATATGTTATGAGGTTAGTTTTTTTTTTTCCTTTTGAGACAGGATCTTATGACACCTGGGGGGAGTGGGGGACCAGCAGAGACCACCAGGCTTGTGTACAGGCATGGAATTTATTGTGCAAGCCTCTGGGTGCTGGCACACAGAGAGCGATAAGGCTATCTGCCTCGTACAGAGAGAAGTGTGCCTCTTTTATAGGAATGGAGAGAAGGCAGGGGACATTGGGTGGGAACATTTAATAACTATCTGTGATCAAAGTTCTCTGGCAATCTAGCTCCTCAGTGGGCAAAGCCCTTGACAGTCTGGTGTAAATTTTCAGATGTCTCCAGTTGTCCCTATATGTCCCAGGAGCTGCAGAAAAATTCCTTGTCCTATCTTATCTCCTCCACAACATCCTGTGCTTGCCAATGACAACTTTAGTACTGAGCTGAGTTCCCTGCAGAGAATAGCGCCTCTGCTGGAAAGCAGTTTGGGGGGTTGGGGGAGTTAGGTCCAATTTGAACCTTACAGATCTCACTATGTACGAGACTGGTTTTGAATTCACTATGTAGCCCAGACTGGCCCATGGCAGTACTCAGTAGTACCAGTACTGGGATTAAAGGGATGCACAGCAGTTTTTAAAAATTGTGATAAAATATATATAACATAAAATGTACCATTTGCATGATTTTATGTGGAAGGCTAAGGCAGAAATATCACAAGTTTGAGGTCAACCTAAGCAACTTAGATCCTGTTTAAAAAAAAAGTAAAGACAGGTAATACAGCTCAATGATGGAGTGCTTACCTAGTATGTGCTTACCCAGCATGTATAGGGTGGCCTAAAACCCTGTTTAATTGGGTTAGATCCAGGCATGAGTCTGGGCATGTAGTGAGGGAACTGGAGCTAAAATCTGGGTGTCTCTCTACTTTTTAAAATTTTGAGACAGTCTTGCTAAGTCACTAAGTTGCCCATGCCTGTCTCCAGTTTGTGGTCCTCCTCCTTCAGCCTCCTGGAGTGCTGGGATTACATGTATATGTCACCACACCTGACGAAAGAAAAAATTTTGGGTTGTACTGGAGATGGAACTGGTTGAAGTCATACATAATACCTCTAGAACACAGAGCCAAGAACACATCACTGGAAAATGTAACCTAACTAAGGAGATCCTCATATCAACCACAAACACTTCTCACTCTACTTGACCTCAACTCTTAGTGTGCAGCACACACATGCACACACACACACACAAACACACACAGCACACACAACATAGCTCACACACAGGAATGTGAAGAAACAAGGCAGCAAAAGGCCTCCGAAGACTCCCAGCTCTCCCAAAGCAGACCCAAGGGGCAGTGATGGAGAGAAAAACAAACAACTCTTAGCTAAGCTGTACAAAATGATTAAAGAGAAAGTAAAAAAAAAACATAGTGCGTTTGAAGAGGACATAACCCAACAGATAATGAAACCATCATACAAGCTGACCAATGTGCTTATAGGAGAAATAGATTAAAAATTGGAAGAGTGGACCAAAATGGTTCGAAATATAAACAACTTACCAGAGAAATAGACTCCACAAAAAGGTGCCAAACAGAAATTCCAGAGATAAAGAATTCTATAGAATTCAAAAACAGGAGAAATGATGAATGTGAAAGTAGGATTTCTTAAATGGAGGATGAAATAGAAATACATGATGCTTGACTCAGAGAAAACCTAAAGATGATAAGAGAGCAAGAAAAATTCACCCAACAGCTATTAGATGATGCTAAGAAGACTAACCTGTGGAGGACCACCTGGATGGCTCTCTCTCTCTCCTTCTGTCTCTCTCTTTTTCTCTGTTTCTCTGTCTCTCTCTCTTTGTCTCTATCTATCTATCTATCTATTTATATTAAACCCATTAGTATTAGAGCAGACTTCTCAACACAAATGGAGTGAAGTGTTTTAAGTCCTAGGAAAAAAAAACTTCCAACACAGACTAAGATACCCTGCAAAACTATATTTCAAAACTGATGGAGAAATAAAGACGTTTCGTGGCAAAGAACATCTTAAGAGATACATGAAAACCAAACCAGCACTCCAGAAAGTAATCAAGAATTCCACCACAGAGCTAACAAAGCCAAAAAAATCAGGTGGAATAAATACATCAAGCAAGGCAAGCATTTAAGTAAAAAGGAAAAAATAATTAGTCATCAACAGAAAAAAAAATACAATAACAGAAATATGTCTATACCTTTCAGTAATAACTCCCAATATAATTGGCCTCAGCTCCCTAGTTAAAAGACACAGATTGGCAGACTGGATTAAAAAAATAGGACCTGATGATCTGTTGCATTCAAGAAATGCATCCAATCCAAAAAGAGATTTATAGACTAAAAATCAAAGGATAGAGAAGTATTCCATACACCGGCACCCCAAAAGCAAGTTGAGGCAGCAATTATACTCTCAGGAAAAAAAGTAAACTTCAAGCTAAAACTGATCAGAAGAAGCAGAGAAGGTCACTATGTATTAGTTAAGGGAACAATTTAACAGAAAGAGGTAACGGTTGTAAAATATATGCATAAAACATTGGTATACCTAACTTCACAAAGCAAACACTACTGGACACAAAAGGGCAAATAAACACCAATATAATCTTAGTGGGTGACCTTTAGAGCCCACTTTCACAAATAGATCAGCTAAACAATAAATTAACAAAGAAATATCAAAGCTAAACCATACCTTTGAACAAGTGAACTTAGTAGATATCTACAAGCCAGGCATGGTGGTGCTCACCTGTAATCCCAGCACTCAGGAAGCTGAGGCAGGAGGATCACCATAAGTTCAAGGCCAGTATGGACTACATAGTATGTTCAAGGTCAATCTGAACTGCAAAGCAAGACTCTGTCTGTCACTGTTTATCACACACACACACAGATATCTACTCTACTACAACAGAATACACATTCTTCTCAGCAACACACACACACAATAGTCTCCAAAATAGACCACATACCAGTCCATAAAGCCTGATTGAATAAATACAAAAGACTTAAAACCATCCTGTGTATGCCATAAGTTCATAGTACACTAAAACTAGAAATCAATTGCAAAAGAAACCATAGAAATTCTACCAACATATAGACATTAAATAATACATTCCTAAACATTTAATGGTTCACAGGAGAAATCAAGGAAGAAATTAAACAATTC
This sequence comes from Dasyprocta punctata, assembly GCA_004363535.1. NCBI lineage: Eukaryota > Metazoa > Chordata > Mammalia > Rodentia > Dasyproctidae > Dasyprocta > Dasyprocta punctata. The sequence goes on along the minus strand of RJWM01011246.1, from coordinate 35,001 downwards.
CTAGAATCAAGTGATATTTCTAGCACAACATACCAGAACCTATGGAACACAATAAAAACAGTTCTAAAAGGGAAATCTATGACTGTTAATGCTCACAGTAGAAAAACAGTGCAAGCTCAAATAAATAACTTAATGACATGCCTCAAGAAACTAGGTGAACCGGGCTTGGTGGTACATGCCTGTAATCTCCTCACTGGGAAGGCTGAGGCAGGAGGATTACTGTGAGTTTGAGACCAGGGCTACACAGTGCATTCAAAGACAGCTTGGACTACATAGCAAAATCCTGACTCAAACCACCCCGTCCAAAAGAAAAAATGAAAAAGAAAGAAAGAAAGAAAGAAACTAAAAGAATAAGAACAGTCCAAATTCAACCCCAGTACAAAAAGGAAAATCATGAAGATCAGAGTAGAAATTAATGAAATTTAAACTCATACAAAACAAAACAAGAACAAAAATAAAATAAAACAAAGAATCAAAGAATTGAAGAACTGGTTCATTGAAAGAATAAGCAAAATAGACAAGCCCATAGCTGAACTCACCAAAAGAAGGAAAGTAAGACTCACACCAATGCAGTTAGAAATAAAAAAGGGAAAATCCAGAAGATCATTGGTAACTACTGTGACAAATTGTACTCCAAAAAATCGAGAATCTTGAAAAAATAGACAGATTCCTAGTCATATATGAATTACCAAAACTGAACCGAAAAGATATAAAAACTGTAACAACCCATTAACAGATAATGAAACTGAGGCAATTAAAGAAAAAAGCCTACCAACTAAGAAAAACCCAGGACCTAATAAATTCACTACTGAATTCTGCAAGACCTTCAGGGAGGATGTAACACCAGTACTCCTCAAATTCTTTAGTGAAATTAAAAGGTAAGTACTTCCAAACTGACTTGTGGAAGTTAGCATTACTCTGATTCCAAAACCAGACAAAGATCCAACTAAAAAAAGAATAGAAATATTCCTACTACTTAGAATTTAATGGCATAAAGCTCCTTCAATGACTGGATTAAAAACATTTTACAAGTTTTTGAAATAGGCAAAGAAGTTTTGACAGGGAATAGGAGAAGCAATGGACATTGAAATAAAAACTTCTATGCTGGGGGTAGTGGCACATGCCTGTGCCCCCAGTGTTTTGGAAGCTGATGCAGGAGGATTGCCATAAGTTCAGGACCAGCCTGGGATAGGTAGTGAGTTCAAGTTTGGCCTGAACTATATAACAAGACCCTGTCTGAAAAAGACGAGAGAGAGGCAGAGAGAGAGAGAGACAGAGAGAGAGACAGAGACAGAGAAAGAGACAGAGAAATATCTATGATATGTTATTTATTTTTTCAGATACAAAGCCATGTGTGCATTTTGCAGATACTTTAGAAAAGATGATGGCTAATTTTTTTTTAAAGTATGATTACTCAGAGATACACATTATTGTACTTTAACATATCCACCTCTGGTATTTTATTATTTTATTTTATTTTACTTTATCTTATTTTATTTTATTTTATCTTATTTTATTTTGGTACTAGGGATTGAACCCAGTGCCTTTGCACTGAACTATAGCCTCAGCCCCTCCTTTCTTTCTTTCTTCTTTGTTTCTGAGGCAGGGTCTTACTAAACCATCAAGCTGCCCAGGCTCAGCTTACACTTGTGATCTTTCTGCCTCAGTCTCCCAGATTGCTGGGATTACAACATGTGCAAAACACCTGACTTCTATTTCCAATATTTTGTTTTCATTTTTGTTTTTGAGACAGGGTTTCCCTATGTAGTTCACACTGGCTTTGAACTCACTATGTAGCCCAGGCTGGCCTTGAACTCACAGCAAATCTCCTGTCTCAGCCTCCCTACAGCTGAGATTACAGGCATGTGCCACCATGCTCAGCTTCTAGTATTTTGAAATGGATTTTAGACATGTAAAGGGATTTCAGGTTGATAATTAGGACATCAAGACAATAAGGTAGTTTCAGGGAGAAAGAGTCTCCCTGAGGACAGGAGGAGGGGACACAAAGAAACCTTGTCCAAGGCAATTTGACAAATACCAGAGGAGACAAAAAAAGCAGACCTGGGTGTCTCCAGGGGACCCTGCGTGAAGTCAAGGATTGGGAGAGCAGCGGGTGAAAAGGAGGGAGGTTGAGAAAACACTGAGAAGTCTTGTGAAGGAAGGAGAGGTTCCCAAGTGCTGCTCGTGGAAACTGGTTTCTGCTAAGGTGTTTTGGGTGCTTGTTCTGATCTTTCTCCAGGAATTAGGGGGTGGATGGATGGGTGAATGAATGGATGGGTGGTGAGTGGATGGATGAGTGGGAGGATGAATGGAATAACAGATGGAAGAATAGATGGATGAAAAGAAGAAAGGGTGAATGGGTGGAAGGATGACTGGAAGAAAACGCTAGCATTCATCATGTACTGATTTTGGACCAAATGTGACACCAGGTGCTTGCACAATGTTCCTTATTTAATCATCATAAGTGAGCTGGGCGCGGTGGCGCACACCTTTAGTCCCAGCACTCTGGAGGCTGAGGTAGGAGGAGCGTTGTGAGTTCGAGGCCGGCTTGGGCTACAACACAAGCGCAAGGCTGGCCTGAGCTACGTAGTGCGAACTTGTCTCAAACTAGGGCCGGGAGTTTGGCTCAGTGGCTTAAGCACCTGCCTGGTAGGCATTAATTTCTAATTTTTACGGATGTGACTGCCAAGGCTGGAAAAATTGAAGTGACTCACCTGGAGAGTCATGGAACTTATACTCAGACTTCATGGTTCCTCTGCCACCTCTTGCCCCACCTTCATGGGGCTGTCCTTTCCTGACTGCCCCACACCCCAGTGTCCAACTACTTAAGTGCCCACACAGCCTGGGGTTTCTTGCTCTGGAAACTCAGGCCCAGCGCAGGCCCTGCCTGTCCCTGTGGGCTCCTCCCTGATCCGTTCCAAGTTCAGAGACACGGCCTAGCCAGCCTGGCCTGCTGCGGAAGGGAGTACTTTCCCAGGCCTGGCTCCCGCCTCTGTTCCTGCTCCTCGTCCTGCTCTGACATCCCCAGGACAGGGTGACTGCATCCTTTGAACAGAGTTCAGCCGGTCAGCCTTCTGGAGCATCCAAGCCAGTGATAAGCACTTCCTTAGCCATGTCCTGGCTTGCCACTGAAGCCACATCTCCGTGTCAGCCAGGAATTACCTCCTCTTGCACAATACTGGACTGGCAGCTCCATTCCAGCGTGTCCCCGAAGGAACTTACCTGACAGGAGCGCTGGGCCTGCAGGAGGCCCCTCAGGGCTCAGGGACTTGTGCCAGCGGTGGTATCCTTGAGAGAGCTCAGTGCTGACCTCTGTGAATAGAGTGCCATCCCCAACAACTACACCCTTCACCTCCTCACCCCACAAGTCAGAGACCACCATAGAGTCAGAGATCAAACTTAATCTGTTTCTGTTCAAACCATGATTTGGGTTTTCTTTGAAGGCAATCAGGTTTAAAAGCTCTTCTTGATAAAAACCAAAACCAAACCAAAGCAAAAATCTGATTCTTCAGTTGGGCCTATAGGTGCCCAAAAGGTAACTACAAAGCTTAATTTTCATTTCCTCTCTGTTTTAGTATCTGAAGATTGTGGGTCAGATCTCTGCTTAGCTCTGCACAGCAGCGTGTTCATCACTGAGGCAGTGTCTGTCTGAAAACTGACTGTAAAAGGTACTTAGCCCTAAATTTTCATAACCAATCTCACTGCCCAGTAAGACTAAAAATATCAAGATAACAGACTGAAACCAGACAGGGTGGTGCATGCCTGTAATCCTAGCACCCAGGAGGCTGAGACAGAAGGATCAAAGTGAGTTTCAGGCCAGCCTGGGTTACATAATGAATTCAAGGCCTGCCTGAACTACACAGTGAGACTCTGTCTCAAAAAAAAAAAAAAAAAAAGATAAAAGATTGACAGCGACATCTAACTACCAATACGTACCCAGAAGTTTCTTGTCACTGCCCTAAACCTATGGTCATTTTGGATTCCAGCAGAGCCTCAGAAAATCTGAGACTGCCCCCAGACAGATAGATTGTTCCCTTCAAGTGACAGAGTTCTCCAGAGATAGAGTAATACAGAAGAAATGAAAAATAGGCAAAAAGAAGACAAGGAAATCAAATTTAAAAATTGTGCCTTTAAGAAAAATTGCACTTTCAAGACACAAAATTTATTCAAGCATTTTTCCCTTCCTGGAAACTTACTCAAAAGTTCTCCTAAAGGTTCATAGACACAGTAAGCTTGTAAATTTGACCTTCGACCTTAGACCTGTAAATTCACCTGTAAATTATGCTTCCTCCATCCTCAAAGAAGTAGCAATATTAGTGGGCAGCGTGTCTCAACTTCTAATACATGTAAATGGTTTGCATTCTGACAGCCTGCCAAAAGTGGGTATACACAGCCTGAGCAACAGCATTTATACACATCCTAGATCACCCATCGTGAAAATGTCCCCAAGCCCTGCTTATATAAAGGACAGGGGAGAGTTTGTGCTCTATTTCTTTGAATGTGCACCTTTTAATTCCTGCCTCATAAAATCTTTTCTTTCTTTCTTTCTTTCTTTCTTTCTTTCTTTCTTTCTTTCTTTCTTTTTGGTTTTTTTTGAGACAGGGTCTCACTATGCAGTTTAGGCTGGCCTTGAACTCACTTTGTAGCCCAGGTTGGTCTTGAACTTGCAGCAATCCTCCTGCCTCAGCCTCCCAAGTGCTAGGATTACAGGCATTCACCACCGTGCCTGGCCTGATGTGTTCCCATGCTTCTTATTGACATGTTCTAAAAATTCTTTTGTCTGCGAGGGAGTCAGCAAGTCTCCAATGACTTACGCTTAGCATGTGCTAAATTCTTCATCTCAGCTTCAGGATCCTCCTCAGGCTCAGTTCAATTACAGAGGTACTTTGCAAACCAGAACTGAGATAATGATCAACCAGACCCCAGCGCACCTTAACTCTTGATAAAAACCTAATCCTCTTCCTTTGCGAAGGGCTCAGTGTGATCCTCTTGGCCCAAGCTATGTCTGCCCCAGCTCCCACAGCTACAGTCCCTTCCCATTTTCTCTTACTTTCTAATGCTGCCTCATAAATCTGCCCATGCCTCTCACTGACGGGTCCTTAGATTCTTTTTCTGAAAGAAGAGTCAAGAACTATCTGGACAGCTGGGTATGGTGCTGAACACCTATAATCTCAGCACTCTGGGAAGCCAAGGCAAACAGATTGCAATTTTAGGCTCAGTCTAGGCAATTTAGAAATTTAGTGACTGCTGGGTGAGGTGGCACATGCCTGTAATCCCAGCATTCGGGAGGCTGAAGCAGGAGAACTGCTGTGAATACAAGGCCAGCCTGGGCTACATAGTGAGTTGAAGACCATCCTGAACAGCAAAACAAGACCGAGCCACAAAAAAAAGAAAGAAAGAAAGAAAGAAAGAAAGAAAGAAAGAAAGAAAGAAAGAAAGAAAGGAAAACTTAGTAAGACTGTGTCAAAGAACAAAAAAGGGGTGGGATGTAGCTCATTGTGAAGATCCTGGGCTCCATTCCAAGTACCACCAAAAAAATAAACAAAACAAAGCAAAACAAAAAACCCTGGGTGAATTGAAGTTTCCATTTCATTTTTGAGAGAGCTTAGACCCCATCTGGCGACACCAGTACTTGCCCATCTGTGGCAACTTGGGGTGGGAGGGGTTTTTAAGCAATAATATATTTCATTTTGGCTTCAATTGGTCTACAGAAGTCCCTTCTTTTCAAGTTTTAATGAGTACTCAGTCCTCAAGTACACACTAGTTGGTCCCAGTAGGTCAGGAGCTGGTAGGACTTTGCTCCTATACAGTTGAATAATCTGTTATACTTGACCCAGATTAATAAAATATTGTAAGAGCCAGGTGTGGTGGCATACCCCTGTAATCCCACTTGGGAGGATGAGGCAGGAGGATAGCTGTGAGTTTGAGGCCAGCCTGGGCTACAAACTGAGTTCAAGCCCAGCTTGAACTCCATGACAAAATCCTGTCTCAAAAAAACAAAAAAACAAAACAAACAAACAAAAAAGAGACAGAGTACAGGCCAGGGAGAACCAGGAAGGAAGCTAAGCCCTCGCCTGTGAGCCAACCAGCACATGGGCTGGGGAGAGAACAGCCCCCCACCACTGTGAGCAACCAGCTGATTCAGAGGAGCTATATTGTTTGACTATGCAAGCCTAAAACCGGTAGTCTGAGCAACTATTTAGAGGACAACAATATGCAATATAGTAACTACTGCAGATTTCCTACTGTCTAATCACTGTTTTGATTCATTTTATTGTTCTGCTTTATTCCCTTTAAAATTAAATTAAAAAAAAAGATATTGTAAGTTATTTAGGACCTGGCATAGATCCCCAATCTTCCAAACGAGTGTACTGTGAAAGCTTAAATAAATGAGACAAGTGGTATGATTTTAGGGCTCCAGGAGAATCAAAGCCCCTTGCAGAGTTCTTGTCTCTGAGTCTATGATGAGGGCTAAGACAAAGAGCTTCTCTGGGCAGCCTGTATTTATTTCCATTATAGACAAAGAGAGGTGATACTGAGGAAAGCACTCAAGCCACTGAGCCAGACTCCAAGCCCAATATTTTTTTCGAGGCAGGATCGCACTATGTAGTTCAGGCTGGCCTTGCTCACATTGTAGCCCAAGCTGGCCTCGAACTCACAATGCCCCACGTACTTCAGCCTCCTGAGTGCTGGGATTAAAGGCATGCATCACCAGCCAAGGTCCATTTTTAATTCCCCCTTGTTCTAAGCCCTATTTATCTTCCTGGGGGATATAGACTGGTTTTATTTATTTATTTATTTTTATTTTAAAGAGAATAAAACCAAGAAAAACAAAACAGAACAAAACCATTCAAAACAAAACAGTGAAAGTGATACAGAATTTCAAAACCAGATAATAGGAAATCAACAATGGCTACCATAATGTGTCTCATTATCTTTGAAATAGCTGCACACACGACCAGACATAATAAAATCAAACAAAACAGAAAAGAATACAACCAATCAAAGCAAAACAATGAAAGCAATACAGGACTTCAAAACAAGATAATAGGGAATCAAAAATGGCTACCATAATGTATCATGTTATTTTTGAAATAACTGCCCACGCCATCAGATATAATAAAATCAAGCAAAACAAAACAGAATAAAACCAAACCAAACAACAAAAATGATACAGAACTTTAAAACAAGATAATAGGTAATTAACAATGGCTACTGCCTTCAGAAGGGGGTCCCCCATAGTTGCTATATTGCATATTGTTTTTCTCTAAATAGATGATCAGACTAGCAGCTTTAGGCTTATAAAGTCAATCAAACACTAAACACTACAAGCATTAAATTTGGGATTTTTTTTCATTCAATAGCTATCATCTTAACCTGTGTTTTGCCAAATCAGCTGGTTGCTTATGGGGCGGGGGTACCTTGGCTCTTCTTGTTTCCCAGCCTGCACGTCAGCCAGCTCACAGGAAGGGGCTGGCTTTTTGCTCTCCTCCCTGTGACACATGACTCTAAAGACTGGTTTAAATGTTTCATCTGGAACTAGGAATAAGGTTTGAGGGGCTGTAAGGCTGTCTTTCTTGCCTGTCTATTAGCCCTTTGATTTACCAAGGAGACTTCAGACATGTCTCTGTGGTGTCCCTTGCAATGAATGACAGCAATCTGCCTGGAAAGATCAGAGTTGTAGAATTCCCCACTTGTGATTTATAGATGATTGCATATTAGTTAGCAAGCCCCTTTCTTTACAGATTGCTACATGGGCATGCAGCACCAGAAAGGCACATTTAGAATCTGTGAAAATATTTAATTTTTTGTCTTTTTCTAATATCAGTGCCTGAGCAAGGACTATGAACTCTGCATTTTGAGCAGAGGTCCCTGGGGAAGGTGTTTGGCCTCAATGACAATTGCACAACCTTCCTTTTAATGCCTTTTTTGGACAGAGTTACTTCCATCAGTGAACCATGTCTCCACAGGGTCTTGGAGGGGCAAGTCACTGAGGTCCTGACTGCTTGCATAGGTCTGAGAGATCATTCACAAGAGTGAATACCTCTGAGCCTGTAGGCATCAGTGAGGCAGAATAAAGACTGGAGCAAGTCTGCCTGGTAACCTCAGAAGTGTCTAGAAGCATGGCCTCATGTGCTACCTAAGCTGTTCCACTGTCAACCACAAGTAAGGCCTGTCTCAAGAATAGCCCTGACCTGATGGGGACTCAGAACTTCTAGTTTTTGCCCAAAAGTTAGTTTTATAGCTTCTTTGTACCTTGTTGGATAGCTATGTAGCTGTTATTGCTCTCAGGCAGGTTAACCATCCAGCAGCCACTCTGTCTAAGTTTTTTGAAAAGTATGCCACAGGACAGAGTTTTGTCCTAGCCTTTGGGTCAAGACATCCAAAGCATCACACTTAATCCCAGCATAACATATGCTAGATCTAGCCACCTCTGAAAAGCCTCACCTGTGACTGCATGATACTATGTGGGAGACATCTAGACACAAGTGATAACACTCATATAGAGACCTTGCCATTGGTCCAAAAGTAGGTATCCAGATCTGGCAAAAACCAGTTATTCCCAGGAAGGAATGTAACTGTTGTTTGGTGTCAGGGGCCCAAGATCACAGATCACCTAATTTCATTCCATAGACTGCTATTGTTTCCCGAATGTATTCTAAGTATTGAACTTTCTGAAGGATTATCCGAGCCTTTTCCTGTGAGAGTGTATATCCCTTCTTAGCTAGAAAATTGAGAATTTGGGCAGTATTATGGTTGGATAGCTCCCAAGTTGGGCTGTAGATTTGAGAGCTCTCTAAAATGTCCTGTAGGAGAACTGACAAAGTATTTTTTTTTCCTTTGAAATGGAATTTTTCCATTCAAATGAAAACAGGAATTGGGAATCTGGATGGAAGGGAATATAAAAGAAAGCATTCTGAGGTCTAATACTAAGAAAAAAATTTGTGTCTCCTGGAATTTAGGAGAGGATTGTATATGGATCTGCCGCCAGAGGGATGGATTAGGATTACAGTCTCATTTATGAGGTGGAGCTCTTTTCCCAGCCTGAAGGCTTTACTATCCAGAGTGGGAGTATTGCAAGAAGGTTGGCAAGGTCTCAGAAAGTCATGTTTGAGAAACTTGTCTATGAGAGGATGGAGACATTTATGGGCCTCTTTGATTGGATATTACTTTCAGTTGGAAAGTTGGATGGATTAGTTAGCTTTACAACTACTGGCATTGCTGAATTTGCTCTCTCAGATGTCCCATTATACCATTCAGCAGGGTCTACCTGTTTGCTAATTAGTTCAGGAAGGCCTGATACAGTAGTCCCAGAAGGCAAAGTCTGCTTTGGCCTTTGCCAGGATTTGAGAATTGTCCCCAGTTTCACTAATAAATTTCTTCTTATTAAGGGAATAAAACATTGTGTGACAATTAAAAGCTCATGATTGAACATTTGACCTTCAAACTGACATGTCAGAGCAAATGTAAAGGAGCTCCAACTAGAGTCCTTCTCGACCCCAATTATGGATTTAGGTCTAGAGGTGGGTTTGCCAGAGAAGAAATTTAAAACAGAAACCAAAGGAATTAACATCACTTACCCATGAGATCCAGGGTCACCCAGAATGTCTTGCAGGAGATGAAGGTTTCCATGGACAGGAGAATTGCATATTGCCTTAGGCCCCTTCAATCTTTTCATCAACATGGGAAGTGAGGGTTTTGGTTGGTCCAGTCCCTCTCTGTGAACAGGGACAGTCAATCTTCTAGTTCTCTAGAGTCAGGCACATATACCACCTAACACATGGGCTAGGGACCAGGCTGTAGCTTGGTACAGTCATATGCCCAGTGTCCACTTTTCTTCCAGGCTTTCATTGGTCTTGAGTTTTCCCTTGGATGACTTGGGTGTGCTACAGCAATGCCAATTGTGACGGCCATAATTTTGGTCTTTTTCTCAGCCCTTCTCTCATATTCATCTATATCCCAATTGTTGAACACATAAGAGGCTATCTAGCAAGTGGGTCCCATTTATAAATATTGGACCCCTCTGGGGTGCTAGGCTCTGGTGGAAACAGGTTGGAGAGATTCACATCCCCTTGAGAGACAGGTGGGTGCATAAGGACAGGATCATCAACAATATCAATTTCCTCTTTCTTACAGGGCTCTTTGGGTACCATAGTCTGGGAGCTTTTCCAGAGATAAAGAACTATGACACTCTGAACATAAAGGAGTTCATACCACTTTCCTTGCCTTTTGCAAAGCTAAAAATATTATCATAATTTAAACTGCCATCTGTACCCTTATCTCACCATTCCCTAGTCATCTGTGTTAGTTACTTTTCTCATTGCTGAGACAAAATACCTAATACTCACAAGTTAAGGGAGGAAAGATTTATTTAGCTCACAGTTTGTAGAGGTTTCAATCCATAATCTGCTGGCTCCAAGCCAGGGTGGCTCATGGCAGAGGGGCAAGCATTCATGGCGGTGAAAGACACCAAAAGTAATGAGAGAGAAGGGAAAAACCTCTTTCTGTTCCTTATATTGTATGCAGGCTATTCCCCGCCCCAGGGTGAGTGTAGCACTGACACCCATAATTCCAGCATTGGACCATGAATCACTCACAAACTCTAGATTCAGCCACCTCTGAAAACCACTCCCCATGACAGCATGAGGCTTTGGTGGGGGGACATCTAGACACAAACCATGGCATCATCCCAGTGGTGATCTCACTGGGATCTGCTGGGTGTGTCCCATGCTGTGTACCGTGGCCCACAGACTCCTTGGAGAGAGTGGTGGAGCCTCTCCATGGCCACCCTCAGAAATTCCCAAAAGGTCAGGGTGGAACCCCTTTCCCTTAAAGCTCCCTTAAAAACAGTAAATGCTCAGGAGATCAGGGCAGAGTCCCCCAGAGGCTCCCTTAGCCACTTGAGAAACAGTGAACTCTTAAGAGAACAGAGTGGAGCCCATCGGCGCTCCCTTAAATAGTTCACTCTAGCTGTCTGATAAACAGTATTTCATACATGTATCCTGATGATACTTTTGTTATCAGGTAGCCTGCTTCTAAAAGTGACTGGCCAATTAAATGTTACCAGGTTCTGGATTGCTCACCTCTCCTTCTGGAGTTAGATTCCAGATTCTTCCCATCTGAATTGGATGTGACAAACCAAAAATTGTGCCAAAAATTTATTTGAAAAGTGAGAGGTGAAGGAGTATGGGAAAAACCAGCTCTGCAGAGTGAACTCAGGCAGAGCAAGAGAAAAAGAAGATAAAAGCAAAAATAAAAGGACACACTGTGTTTGGGAAATACAGCATGGGCTACCATGAGAAGTCATGATAGCAAGGTCTTCTTGGCATATGTGTCCTTTATACTGTTCAAATCTCAAAGAAACCCACAAGAACTTCCACATTTGGGTTCTGAGAGGCAGTGCTGGATTCCCACGCCTCAGACTGATGTCAGGTCTGGGCCATCCTATTGAAAACCTGCTGGAGTTCTCATAAGAGATCCACATGCAGGGCTTTGGGAACTGTTCTGTGCATGTGTTCCAGGATCTTGTAATTAATAGGTCGCATCTACTTCCCCACCAGTTTTGCCATGCCCTAATCCCCTATCTCACTTTGATAAGGCAGTGGAAATAGAAATCTTTTTTTTTTTTTTTCATTTGAGAGAAGAGGAAAAAAATCTTTAAAAATTCTAAGTACAAGGCCGGGCGTGGTGGCACACGCCTTTAATCCCAGCACTCGGGAGGCTGAGGTAGGAGAAACGTTGTGAGTTCGAGGCTGGCTTGGGCTACATAGTGCGACCCTGCCTCAAAAAACTAGGCCTGGGAGTTTGGCTCAGTGGCTTAAGCAACCTGCCCTGGCAGGCACGAGGTTGTGAGTTCAATCCCCGGTACCAAAAAAAAAAAAAAAAAAAAAATGTTCTAAGTACAAGGATAGCTGTACTTTGCATACTTGCAGCTGCTTGAGTTGAAAAGAAGGAGGTGATCTAACCTCTCTAATTTAGAAGAAAAGTGGGTAGGAGACTCGTATATTCCCTAAAAGTGGAGGCTTTAACTCTTATTTTTAAGGATGAGATTCTTGGTGTCTATGAAGTCAGCTGAAAAAAAAGAAAATGGCAGACCCATGTGACTGACTCACATGATGAACCTGCAATATATTTAATATATGAGGGGAAGAGGAGAACCAGCAGAGCCCACCAGGCTTGTGTAAAAGCAACATGGCATGGAATTTATTATGCCTGGGTTCGGGCAGAGAGCGCAATAAGACCATCTGCTGTGAATGAAGAGAAGTGTGTCCCTTTTTGTAGGGATGGAGAGGAGGCAGGGGACATTAGATGGGAAGATTCCAATAACCATCCATGGTCAAAAGTCTCTGGCAGTCTCGCATCTCAGCGGGCAGAGCCCTGGACAATCCAGTATAAGTTTTCGAGTGTCTCCAAACGTCTCCAGGTGTGACAGGACCTGAAAAATTCCGTGTCTTATGTCCTTTCCTGTGCTTGCCATGACAGGGAACTGAGTTAAGTTCCCTGCAGAGAGCTGAGTTTCCTGCAAAGAACAGTGCTTCTGCTGTCAAGCAGGCTGGGGGTTAGGGCAGTCAGGTCCAACTCAAACCTTACAGAAACAAAATGACCACCAAACATGGTAGAACCAGGTGCCTAATTAATAGGATGAAACCAAAATGCCTGCCAAACATGGCAGAAAGGTGGACTAAGATCAAATACAGCCCTGAGAAAGTGACTCAGGATACCCAGAGATAAAACGTCACTTAGGGGTCATGGGGCTGAGGGTGGTAAGTCACAGCCCTATGGACTGGCCTGGTCTGGGCCTTCTTAGGTAGGTCTAGTTTTTTGCTTAAGTGACTAAGGATACCCAGAGATAAAACGTCACTTTGGGGAAAAGCACACATGAGACTTTGAGCACAAGTAGGCTCCCAAAAGAGTGAAAAGGCTGAACAAAGTACCAGAGAAGACAAAAATAAGAAGGAGAAAAAAGCAGCCTAAACTGTAGGCCAGACACATGGCATCTGAATGATCTGTTCTGACACTGGGTTAATAACAGGCTCTGGCAGCCATTAAGTGATTCGTACCCACAATGAGTGAGCAAAAACCAGAAAGAGAAGAAAGAAAAAGGAGGATAAATTTAAGGAGGACCTATGGGCCTCTGTTGTCAGCTGGGAGAACACAGAGACTGTGCACTTCTCCTCCCCCGACCCACATGGTGGAACACACTAGGAAACTTTCCTGGAACCATGCAAAAATTTCCCGAGTCCCTCAGTTTCCATTAATCTTTATCACTCTCTAGTTCCCGGCCTCTCCCTGACAACCAAAATCAGAAAACAATATCAAAGTATTTGAGTCCTTTGAGAGTTGAAAGCACATCCTGGGGGAGAAGGGACAAGGATTTGCAGTTTTTCTAGGGGAAAGAAAGAGGGAAAGAAGAAAACTAAGCCAGTCCTTCTCAGCTTGAGTCCATAGATTTTGCAGAGGGGGAGAAACAAAACCATTCCCAAAGGCCCTTACCTCTTCCTGACTGGTTTCACTAAAATATGTAACTGGTTCTAGGTTCTGGGGACTTCTTCTAGAGATTCTTTCTAGGTTCTTCTTGTCCTAAACAAAGAATGAGACAAGCACAAAAGTTAGTAAGGTTTTACATTTATTAAAGGTAGGAAAAGAAACGTGTTCTGCAGAGTGAGTGTGGGCCAGTTAAAGGTAGAAAAAGAAGTACATTCTGCAGGGACAGAGTGGACCACTGCGAAAGAGAGTACAGTGGCCGAAAGCTTTACCACGGCCGTCTTTTGTACCTCCCACTCCTCAGGCTCACATCAGGTCTAGGTTGTCCTATCAAAAACCTGCTTGAGTTCTCAAACGAAAGCAGGTGCAGGATTTGGCTGTGTGTCTTGGAACTCTGTGATCAACAGGTCACTTGTCCCCTTGTCTAGTCAATTAGGTTTGTCACAGGACAGTGTTGGAGGAGGATCCCATCAAGATAAGAAACCTATACTCACCCTACCTGTAGAATCAGGGTGCAGGAGGCTGGGCATGGCGGTGCACACCTGTAATCCCAGTACTAGGGAGGCTGAGGGAGGAGGATTGCTGTGAGTTCAAGGCCAACCTGGGCTACATAGTGAACTCAAGGCCAGCCTGAACCACACACTGAGACCCTGTATTAAAAAAAACAAAAAAGACAAACAAAATACAAAGAATTAAATTGCAGGCTTGCAAACTCTTATCACAGAAAATGAATGTTCAGAATGTATCAATAAGAGTCATAAAGGGATTTATTAGTTTAAAAGTACACACTCAAAGAAAGAGTATAGGCTCTCAAGGGAGCGAGGCATATTACAATCCTGAGCAGGGTATATTTATGGAGTTTTCAGCACATATTTAAAATAGAGGAACTGGGTGTGGGGGTGCACACCTGTAAACCCAGCACTAGGGAGGCTGAGGCAGGAGCATTGCTGCAAGTTCGAGGCCAGCCAAGGCTACAAAGCAAATTCAAGGTCAGCCTGAATATCATAGTGAAACTCTACCTCAAAAAAGCAAGAAAAAGGGCAGCTGGGCACGGTGGTGCACACCTGTAATCCCAGCACTCAGGAGGCTGAAACAGGAGGATTATTGTAAGTTTGCGACCAGCCTAGTCTACAAAGTAAGCTGAAGGCCAGCCTGAACAGCACAGTGAGACCCTGTCTCATAAAGACCAAAAAAAGAAAAGAAAAGCAAAGGAAAAGAATGTAGGGCATGTATTTCTATTGTCAGGTTACCCATCTGGAAGGCTATGCCAGAATGTAAACTATTTACACGTGTTTAAAACTGAGCTGTGCTGCCTGCTGATGCTGCTTCTGCCTTGAGAATGGAGGTCAGTGGAAGGAACTGCAATTTACAAGTGAAAAACAGACTTAGCCCAATTTACATATTTATTCTGTCTCAAGACCTTTAGGACACTAATTAATTAATTAATTAATTTAAAAAATTTTTTGCACCAGGCGTGGTGGCACACGCCTTTAATCCCAGCACTCGGGAGGCTGAGGTAGGTGGAGCGTTGTGGGTTCAAGGCCGGCTTGGGCTATAATGTGAGCGCAAGATCAGCCTGAGCTATATAGTGCGACCCTGCCTCAAAAATCTAGGGCCAGGAGTTTGGCTCAGTGGCTTAAGCACCTGTGTGTCAGGTGTGAGGTTGTGAGTTGGATCCCTGGTGCCACAAAAAAAAAAAAAAAAAAAAAAAAAAAAAATTTTTTTTTTTGCTTTTTGAGACAGAGTCTTACTCTGTAAGACAGGCTGCTCTTAAACTCGCTATGTAGCCCAGCTATCCTTGAATTCATGATGATCCTCCTGCCTCAGCCTCCCAAGTACTGGAATCACAAGCATGTGCCACCATGCCTGGCTATTTAGGACTCTTCTGAGTAGTTTCCTAGAAGGTAAAAAGGCTTGAGTAACTTTTGTGTCCTAAAGTTTTAGGGTTTTTTTTTTTAAGTATAATTTTAAAATTCTGATTTTCCTTGTCTCCTTTTTACCTATCTTTATTTTTTTTTTAAATCCTACCTCAGGTTGAATGCAGAATTCACCAACAGAAAAAAAGAAAGAAGAAAAAAAAAGCCGGGCATGGGGGCTTTAATCCCAGCACTTGGGTGGCTGAGGTAGGTGGAGCATTGTGAGTTTGAGGTCTGCTTGGGCTACAACGTGAACACAAGGCCAGCCTGAGCTACATAGTGCAACCCTGCCTCAAAAAACTAGGGCTGGGAGTTCAGTTCAGCAGCTTAAGCGCCTGCGTGACAGGCATGAGGTTGTGAGTTTGATCCCTGGCACAAAAAATTGAAGTAAATTTATAGCAGGGACTGTGAGGTGGCTTTTGATGAAAAACCACTTCACTTGGGTTTGCAGGTGCCTGATAGGTAACTAAAAGCGCTACCAATATTTTTTTTTCTGGCGCTGGAAATTGAACCCAGGGATGCTCGAGAGCTACATCTTTTGTCCTTTTTGATTTTAATTTTGAGACAGGGTGTCACTAAACTGCCCAGATGGACCTTGAACTTTCAGTCTTCCTACCTTAGCCTCCCAAATGATAGTATTCCAGGTGTTATCAATTTTTTGGACCCCAAATTGGGTCCCTGTTCCCTCTTAGAGTTGTGGGATTAATAACAAAACTGAGCACTGATTGAGCAGCAAACAAGACTTCTGTTCTTTGTGAAGAATAGGAGTATGGCCGGGCGTGGTGGCGCACGCCTTTAATCCCAGCACTCGGGAGGCTGAGGTAGGAGGAGCGTTGTGAGTTCGAGGCCTGCATGGGTTACAACGTGAGCCCAAGGCTGGCCTGAGCTACATAGTGCGACTCTGCCTCAAAAAAACCAGGGCTGGGAGTTTGGCTCAGTGGTTTAAGTGCCTTCTCTGGCAGGTGCGAGATTGTGAGTTCAATCCCTGGTGCCACAAAAAAAAAAAAAAGGAGTATGTTGGGGCCCAGGAGGTATGAAACATTTTACCTTGCTGGGGATGAAGCTACGTGACTGTAGTCCTGTGGTCCCCAGGCTGTGTGACCTGGCCTTGGGAACAGGAGGGTGCTGAAGGCTGTCCTGTTCCCTGGCCGCACAGAGAAGGCGCATAACTGCAGTCCTCTTAAGACAAGACAACATCTGCTGAGGACAACATAAAGGATGCAGGCATCGGGGCATAGGGAAGAACTTGTTTTCCATTAACTTTTCCCCATCGACCACAGTCTAAGTTCACCACTGCTTCCCTGGGCTCCTGCTTGCTAATAAAATTGGGCGGATCGCTGAGATGGGTGTGGCTGTCCACTACAGATAGGTTCCTCCCCTTGTACCTGGAATATTATCTTTTGTCTTTCTGGAGGGTCTGATCAGCCTCCTACAAGAGTAGTGTGAGATAAAACTAGCAAATCAACTTTTCAATCCATGGTTGGGAAGTTATAGGTATTGGGGAAAAGAAATGACGGGGAGGGATAGAGGAGTGGAGGTGAAGCAGGCGGCTCGCAGCACTTTGAAGCAACCATCTGATAAACAACACTCGGATGAGAGTCACCTGGCAGAGGCTCCCCGAGGCCACAGTAAGAAACCTATACCACCCCTCTGTAGAACAAGCCTGCAGGTTCTCTAACTCCCTTCACGGAAGAAGAATTTTCAAGATGCATCCATAAGGGGCAAGAGAAGAGCTTATTAGACAGATTGAGGACACATTCAAGAGTGAAGTGCACATGCTCAGAGAAAAGTGAGACGCATTCCAATTTGGAATTGGGAATATTTATACCTCTCTTGAAGGGGTGGAAAAGCCCAGGAACAGTCCACCCATCTCCCAAAGAGTATCATCCC
Organism: Dasyprocta punctata; assembly: GCA_004363535.1. Lineage (NCBI taxonomy): Eukaryota > Metazoa > Chordata > Mammalia > Rodentia > Dasyproctidae > Dasyprocta > Dasyprocta punctata. The sequence goes on along the minus strand of RJWM01011246.1, from coordinate 17,710 downwards.
ATTTTACAGGAATGGGTAGGATTTTTAATAGGTAGTTTGAACATTCTTTGGGTTCCCTCAACCTGCTCCTTTATCTTAGGATCAGGTTCCTTCCTGTTCCTTACTTTCTCTATTAAGCCAAGGTATGGACTCTTAGTATTCCTAAGGAATTGGGGGTGTGATAGATCTGGCAGGGAAGGAGTCTAAATTTAACCGAAAGAATGCTGATGTGTATCACCTTGGGGAAATTTGGCTGGCTCCTGGAAGTGTCTTCTTTAAAGTACAATTTTTTAGTTATGAGTTCTTTATCTTTTTACTTATCATTTATTTTTTCTGTCCTACCTCAGGAGGAGGAAAGAAAACGAAGAGTCAAAGGAGCAGACTATGCACTCCCCGCTATAAGGAAGCAGAATCTGAGAAACTGGGAGTGAAACCTGGGAATATGAAATGGGCTTTTAGCTAGAGCTCCTCTGAATGGGAAGTAGCCAATTTTGCTGTGCTTTCTGCAGCTGCTGTCAGTATAGCAATGATCTATATTTGTTTCCCATTGAGGTAGGATAAAAAAATACATAAAAAATAGGCTTAATTAAAAAAATAAAAGAGAACCGGGCATGGTGGCGCACACCTTTAATCCCAGCACTTGGGAGGCTGAGATAGGAGGAGCATTGTGAGTTCGAGGCCGGCTTGGGCTACAGTGTGAGTGCAAGGCCAGCCTGAGCTACATAGTGTGACCCTGCCTCAAAAAACTAGGGCCGGGAGTTTGGCTCAGTGGCTTAAGCCCCTGCCCGGCAGGTGTGAGGTTGTGAGTTCAACCCCGGTGCCACACACAAAAAAATACATAAATAAAATAAAAATAAATAAAAATAAAAGAGCAGGTACTTACTTCTAAAATAAAGGAACAGGTTGAAAAAATTATTAAAAAAGGAAAAGAATTTCGATTACAAAAGAAAGAAAGAGAAAGAGAAAGAAAGAAAGAAAAAGAAAATTGGGCCCATACCTATAGAATGAGCTAGTACCTTCCTGGGTACTAGCTCAAAACAAGACATATATGTTCCCTGTTCCAAAAAAATAATGCTTCTTGTTTCTCTGAGTACCTACATTCCAACCTTGAGTGCATCCTAAAATCTCTGCCTAATAAACCCTTCTCATGTCTCCTACTGACATGTCCTGAAAATTCTTTTTCCACATTAAAAAACAAAAATCAAAAAACTTACATACTTAGTAAGTTAAGTCCCTTATATCAGCGTCAAGGACCGCCTTAAAGTTAACCTAGTGACTCTGCATTAAATGTTTATTTTAGCCTTGGAGCTGGCCCACATAGGATTTCCATCGTGCATGTGTGTGCGTGTCTGTGTCTGAGTGTCTCTGTGTTACTAAGGATTGAATCCAGGGCCTTTGCACTGATCTACATTCCTAGTCTTTTCTTTTTTATTTTGAGACAGGCTTTTGCTGAGTTGCTAAATTGCCCAGGTTGGGCTTCAACTTGTGATCTTGCTTTAATTTATCAGAGTGCTGAGGTATGTGCCACCACACCCAGCTGTGATTTCCATTTGGTGTACAGTGAATAACTCGCAATAGTGACAAAGGAAAGAACTATTCATATCTTTTCTGAGAATGGGCAGAGATTTTCAAGGATTTTGGGCACTGCTCCTTTTTCCTCCTTTTGTGGTTCTTTCTGGTCATTGTCATGGCAATCATCAAGTGTTGTGACATGGTGGTATTATAGATGGCTCAGTTAGGTAGAAATATTATAGGCAGTCAGACAGGGTCAGGTCCTCGAGGAAGTCAGTGCAAAAGATAAAAATTCATTACAACTGTGGCCAGAGGTACATCTGTTAGAGCCCAGGATAAAGAGATCAAGGTAAAGATAGAATGATCAGGCCTACATATTTCCCCAGGGGATAAGAGAATAGACATCGCCTGATCCAAGACCTCTGAATCCATCCCTTCCTAAAAAAAGGTCTTTGTTCTTTCCATATACATTTGCTATGTGACCTGCTACCCCACTGGATCAATATTACCTATGTGGCTATACTTATAACTTTATTGGCTAATCAGAGTTTTAACCCACGTTGTATCCACCTCATGATTTTGCTCTACAAAACTTCCTCTGTGAAGTGGGCTCATTGGCAACCCACTTTTGGGTCCCCTCCTGTCTCTTAACAGCTATCTCTCTCAATAAAGTTTTCCTTCTCTTAACCTCTGTTGTTCCTTAGCGTTCATTCTTTGATTTTGGGGACATGAACTCAGTGTATCTGACATCTAGCAGGTTGAAAGTTATATTTATTTCCCCTATATTGGTGGGGGGGATTTAGCATGCAGAGGTCATCTGATGGCCACATTGGCAGCCATCTGAGATCTAGCCAGTGTTGGCTGGCTCTCCTGAAGAGGAACTTGTGGCCTACAGATAGTCTGTCCTCAAAGATAAACAAGATGAGGGCAGGGCAGACATTCAGCTAGGTCAAGTAGACACTGTAAGGTTGGGACGGGGTAACAAATGCAGGATTGAAGTGTGACCTCTCTGCCTTTGTTCTGACTTGTCCTTTCTCTGAGTCACTGTCTTGGGACAGTCCCCTCAGATTCCAGGAACAAGTTTAATGGATAAACATCTTGTGACAAGAGTCAAAATCACCCCCCAGGCACCTCTGTCTTTCTTACCGCTGACAAGTCTCCATCTGACCATCCTGCGAACGACCAGCCAGACCACTGCCAGCTACCTAAGTCCCAGCTCTCAATATGTAACCCAAGACTTTTGCTGCCCTTCAGAGAGACAGACTCTCAGGCACTGGACTGCTGCTTTTCTTCCCAGTTGGGGCCCCACTGAAAATAGAACCTTTCTTTAGCTTCACCATCATTCATTTCTTTAATTACTGTAACTCTTTAGGATGAGCAGCTGGACCTTGTTTATTGGGACTCCACCGCCAGAGTCTGGTCTAGGACTCAACTATAACATCAAACAGCAAATAAAACATAAATAGTTGAGTTAAATACGGTCAGGAGACCAGCCATGAAAATAGAGTGTGGTGAGGGGTGGCATTCCTGGAATTGCTCTGAAGCATTACGATAGTCCCAGCGGGATCCATAAGTGGAAGTGGGTCATGAGGCCACAATGACAGCTCTGTCCCAATGAGCCAGGCTCAGCACAGCATGCAGCACACAAGTGCGTTGCTCTGGGGAGGGATGGCTGGCCTGGGAGTGTGGCCCCAAAGAACTATGATCTTCAAAAACAAAAGGAAAATTATGAGCTGAACCTGGTGGTACACATCTGCAATCCCAACCCTGAGGAAGCTGAGGCAGGAGGATTGCCATGAGTTCAAAGCCAGCCTGAGCTACAGAGTTCAAGACTCTGTCTCAAAAAAACAAAAGAAATTTACAGGCTCTGGCTTTATGGACACTTCCATTCTGTTCACACATTCTTTTATTTTCTTTTCCTTATAGTACTGAGCACTGAACACAGGTACGCCCTACCACGGAGCTACATCTCCAGCCCTTTTTATTTTATTTTATATTTTATTTTGAGATAGGGTCTTGCTAAGTTGCTAAACTGACCAGACTGGGTTTGAATTTGCAATCCTCCTGCCTCATTCTCTCAGAGTGCTGGGACGGCAGGCATGCCCCACCGCACCCGGCTTCCTTTACATTCAGTCGGTCACATAGTCCCTGTTCCTTCCCAATGTTCAGTGGCCCATGTAAGCTCGCTCTCCCTACCTTCCTAGGGACACTGATCCAGAGCGGTCTCGATTCCTGTCTGAACTGCAATTTCTAAGACTCCCAACTAAAGTCCTTTTTACTTTTGCAGCTCCTGAGTGTGGACCCATCAACAAACCTTAAATCCCACGTGAAAGACATCAGTGTGTACCTGGCCATGAGCTAGATAAGCAAGAATGTCACTAGGTTACCGGGAACAGACTGTCAGCCTAGGGGACCTGTGATTAAAGTGGCAGAACAGAACTGAAGGAAGGATGAGATTTCCCTGTTCCCTGGGGCTGATGCCTTTTCACGGAATGGAGCCCAGGATACCTGGGCATAGGTGGAGTGGGAGGGGCTCAGGGAGAATGTGGTGCTCGAGTGCTTAATTAAGACAGCACAAGTGATATGTCCACATTGTCCACCTAGTTAATAAAATCATTCAGAGTGACCACCAGTAATGAAACATTCACCAACATCTACCACTGGAAGAGGCCATTTTTCCAGGTACTGACTATACCCAAGTGGATAAGACAAAGGTCTAACCCCCAACAAAGTCAGAATATTTCTTGGGAAAAGTAGTCAAGTACACAGGCAGTAATAACAGAGTTGACAAATGTAAGGACAGAGACTTCTAGTGTGGGTGTTTGGACAGGGACAACAAACAAAGAACTAGAACATACAGTATGTTAGATGGTGATAATGTTGTGGGAAAGGGAAAGCAAGGAAGAATGAGGAAGGGGTTCTTACTGTGTGGTTGTAAACAGGACGGTGACACAGTGACAGCTGAGCAGAGATGTGTAGGAAGTGAGGGAGTGGACCACACTCATCAGGAGGAAGAGGAAACTGCAAGTGCTTAGGCCCTGGGGCAGGTTCATGTCTGTCATGTTGCAGAAAATAACTAAGAAGCCAGTCAAGCTGGGGGGATGGTGGGAAGAGGTGGGAAGGGAGGCCAGAAAGATGACATGATTTCCTCTGAGTAAAGCCAAGAGCCAGCAAAGGGTTTTTTGTTTTTGTTTTTCTTATTTTTGTAATACTGGGAACCCCAGAGCCTCGTGCATGCTAGCCGGGTGCCCTACTGTGAGCCCTACGCCCATCCCCTCCAGAGGGCTTTGAGTAGAAGAGTGACATGGTTTGATTCAGGGTTTTAAGAGAACCACGCTGGTGGCAGTGCTGAAATAGATCAGATGCTCCTGAACTTGTAACAGGGGGCATCACAAGAAACTCGGCATAAAGTGCAAATGTCAACCTGATGTTAAATTCTAGCACTCAGGAGGCTAAGGCAAGAGGATTGCAAGTTCAAGCCCAGACAGGACAATTTAGCAAGACCAAAATTTAAAAAAAATAAAATTAAAACAGAATTTTTCTGACAGTGTCTCACTGTGTAGTTCAGACTGGTTTTGAACTCACTGTTAGCCCAGGCTGGTCTCAAACCAGTGGAGATCCTTTTGCCTCAGCCTCCCAGAGGGGAAGAGGATTATAGTATTTGCCACCATGCTTGGCTTCCTCTGAGGTTGTGTTTGAGACAAGGTTTTACTATGTAGTCCATGATGGCTTCAAACTCAGAGTTGTCCTAATTCAGCCTCCCAAGTTCTGAGATTATAAGTGTGTGCCACTGTAACCAGTCTCCTCTGAATTTTGACAGATCAATGTGTTGATAATTTTGGCTGAGATCTAGAGCATGCTCTATCACATACATTCTCCAGTCCCCCAAGATTCTTTTTGGTCAGTCCTGCCTACGTCCCACCACCAGGCGACCTCTGACCAGCACTCCTTCCCGCTGCGCATGACAGCCTATGGTGGAGGTGGCTGAGCTGGCTGTCACTCTCAGCACGGCTCACCTGAAAGGCGCCAAGGTGCTTGGGAGGTGTGTTCTTTTCGTTGCTAAGCAGAATTTTACCAAGTGGATGCTGCAAGGTTTGATTACCCATTCAACAGCTGACAGATGTTTGAGTTGTTTCTGGTGTTTGCTGATTCTGAATAAAAATGCTTAAACTGTTTTCACGCAGACTTTCTGTGTGAATCTTTTTTCTCTAGGATAGATCCCAGGAGTCTGCCAGTCGCGTGCCTGTCATCCTCTACAGGACACCAACCTGTTATCCCAAGGGGTGCTGCGTTCCCACCAGCAGCAAGCGACAGTTCGAGTTGCTCCTTCTCCTCACCATGCTTGGGGCCCCTCGTGCTCCCAGTTTTTTGAGCTCAGCAGTGGGCAGGATGGACTCTCACCTTGTACAGAGATGGGAGATGGTCCCCAGGAATCAATATGCCAATTCATCCTGAGTCCTGCTAGGGTCAAGATGTCCCTACATACATGCGGGGACTGCGTGACCAGTGGACATACAAGGAAGTCGCCTGTCCATGTTAGGACCCCCCCAGATGGCTCCACCTAGGGATGAGTGGAAGTCTGGGAGGGAGGAGAGAAGCAGCCCAAGGGCTACAGTCCTCAAAGGTCTGAGGAAGAGAAGCAATAAGCAAGGTCGCTCTTGGTGCAAGGAATGCCAGCCCTTCCATATGCACGAGGAACCACAGCCCAGCCAGGCCTACGAGCGACGCAGTGCAAGACAATGAGGCCCACCACCGCCACCGCCACCAGGGGGCGCAGTGAGACGCCACTGGATGCTGCGCCTGCCCGCCACGTTGCCATCGCTTTCCGGTTCCCGGGATCCCTACAGCGGGAAAGTGAGAGAAGGGAAGACTTGCTGCTGAATAAACGTGAGAGAAAAGCCTGAGGACACCCCAAACTAACGGAGGGGGTCCTTTGAGGGTACAAAACTCATATGGACAAGGAGGAGCCAAAAGCCTTCATCATTGGAGTAATTTGTGATTTGATTGCACAGATGAATCTGATAACTGTGCCTATGATAACAAGAAGAGTATTCTGTGAAAGAAAAAAAAAAAGTTTCCATAACTTTAAAAGTACTGTAAATTAGAGGGTTCCAAGCAGGCATGTCAATTATAAATATATTTAGCTACAAGCAAAAGAAAATCCAATCAACAAGGGCTCAGAGCCAACAAGAAGCCTGGGTGGAAGCAGGCTCCACAGGACAGAGCAGCATCCCGCCGGGTCATCACACCCAGTGCTTCTAAATTGTTCTGCACTGTCATCAGTGTGTCAGTTTGTAGCCTCAGGGTCATAAGATGGCTGCTGAAGTTTAGGCATTGTATCTGTATTCAAGACTAAAGAAGGAGGAAGGTGTGACAGGATAACACCAGTTGAATGTATTCCTTAAATCAGGAAAAACAAAATCTTCCTAAGAAATAACTCATCTCATTAGCGAACACTGAGGCCCAACATAGCCCGTATGACTGTGACCATGTGGGAGACTGGGGAAAGGAGCATTTAGCTCTCCCAGGTTCTCCAGTGGAGGAAGCAAAGTAGGGTTGCTTGAATAAGTTATATACTTAGCCTACCTGAAGGGAAAGCCCTGTGGTTAAATATATTTTGAACGCTTGTTCTGGATGCAGAGTAGAGTTTAGAGGTCCCAGGTGTAAAGGTCCCCTCAAGGGGGCTTTTTCTTTTAGTACCATGGGTTGAATCCAGGACCTTCTCTAAGCTATGTTCCCAGTCCTTTTATTAAAGACTGTTATTCTGAGACAGGGTCTCACTGAATTGCTTAGTTGCCCAGACTGGGCTCACACTTTCAGTCTTCCTGCCCCAGTCTTCCAGAAGCGCTAGGGATGGCAGGCCACTGTGCCCAGCTAAGGGTTAATGATTTGAGGAAGACGTGAGTAAGGAGTTCTGCCGTAACATTTGACATCAAGGCCAGATGGTCCCCCACCTTCAGGAGATCAGGAGGGTTCTTTTCAAATTTTTTTGTTTGTTTGTTTGTCTTTTTTGCAGCACCAGGGATTGAACTCACAACCTCGCACCTGCCAGACAGGCGCTTAAGCCACTGAGCCAAACTCCCAGCCAGGAGGGTTCTTTTAAGGCCTCTGGGCAGTTGAAGAGGTCAGATGATGGCCCGGGAGTCAGCATTGCATGCTAGCTGACCAGGGGCCCAATTCCAGTGAATCTCCTCTTGAGGAGACAGCCTGCTGGGGAATTTCATAGGATTTTGGGTTTCCACAGAGATTCTTTCCAGGTTCTCAGTGTCCTGAATAAACAATTAAATAAGACACATGCTTAAAAAAAAAAAAAAAAAGTAGGTAAGATTTACATTTGTTGAGGTAGAAAAAGAAGTACACTCTGGAGAGTGAGACCAGCCATTAAGAAAAGTTCACAGTGGTCATGAGGTTAATGGTGAGGAGGAGGGGTATTGTATCTCTTATTCTTCAGCCTGATGTCAGTTCTAGGCCATCCTATCAAAAACGTGCTTGACTTTGCACCAGAAATCTGATTGGTCCCAGGTGCGGGTTTTGGAAACTGTGTTCTGTGCATATGTTCTGGGTCTCTGTGGTTGACAGGTCACACCCAGTTATTCACCGAGTTTACCCTACCCTAACCTCCCACTTCAGAAGGGTCTCTATCTGCAGACCCAAGCAGGTGGTATGGGTGAGCCGAAGCAATAAGGCCTCCTCACCCACAGTGGGCCTGTGTGGGTTGTGCTCTTTCTGTGCTGGCTCCTTCCAAGGTGCAAGGAGATGAGTCTTCAGTCATCTAAAATGAACCAGGAAACTATATGCAGTAAATAAACCCTCAATATGGCAATTTTACCCTCAGGGGAGGGTAAAAAGTTTAGGGGAAAAAATAGAGAAATAGAAGAAGAGAAAGAGATTAGAAGCAAGGCTGGAGGATGAAGAAAGATCACACAAACTTTGGGAAACTGGTCAAGACAGGAGGGAAAGAAAGAAGGAAGAAATAAAAACAAGAACAAAATGGAACAACAACAAAAAAAACCTAGAAACTGTTCACACTCATATAAAAACAAGAACAGCTGGGCATGGTGATGCATGACTATAATCCAAGCACTTGGGAGGCTGAAGCAGAAGGACCCTTTTGAGTCAAGGCCAGCCTGGGTTACAAAGTGAGTTCAAATCCAGCCTGAATCGCGTAGTGAAACCCTGTCTCAAAAAAAAAAAAAAAAAAAAAAAAAAAAAACACGGTGGGGGGGGGGAATGTTCACTTTAAGGCATGTCTCTGCTGTAGACAATGTAGACAGATTCCAGATGCAAACTGATTAATACCAGCAAACCAGCCATAGTTTTATGACAGGGTAGTGATAATCCCAGCAAGCCTACACCTTTAGTCCCACTGAAGTTTGGGCTGGTTTCTGGTTGTAAGGCTGGAACCAGATTTGTTCAACCTGCAACAGTCCATACAGCTCCTGCCCACTTGAACTCAGCTCCCTGACCTCCTGTTGACTTGAATTTAGCAGCCTGACCCTGTCACTGGGAGCCACTAGATGGAGCTTGCAGTTCTGAGTTCTGAATTTAGCTACAGGGATTACTGAGCCCAGCAATGCTGAGACACCTAAAATATGTCCTTGAGAAGAGTGATGGAAAACATACAAAGCAATTGTGCATCCCTTCCATATCAGCCCTTCCCTTCTCTCTTTTCCTCTTTTAAAGAATAACAGGTTAACACCTGAGGATTTGCCTGTCCTCTGTCCCTTTGTGTGTATAATCCCCAACATTTTTATCCTCTCTTCCAGCCTCTTTCTTTCTCCTTTCTTTTCTTTCTTTCTTTCTTTCTTTCTTTCTTTCTTTCTTTCTGTCTCTTTTCCTTCCTTTCTTTCTGTTTTCTTTTACTTTTTGAGTTGAGGTTTCAATATGTATTTTAGGCTGGCCTTGAACTCATAGCAATCCTCTTGCCTTAGCCTCCAGGGTGCTGAAAGTACTGGCATGAGCCACTGTGGCCAGCAATATACCATAATTTGAAAGGTAACAGGTCCTGAGTTAGGGCCTAGAGTGCCCTGGTCCTGGTTCACACAATGGTCTCTAAATATGTCTGTATATTTTAAAACTGTACTGCCAGCAAAGGACACATGCACAGACATACACACACACACACACACACACTCAGTCTGCACTGCCTTTGAAAGGACTTACCTCTCCTCCACCATTGCTAGTTGAAAACATTTTATAGCAGGGTAAGGCCATCTCTCCTTTCTCCTGCTGTCTGCTAGACCGTTTGGGGTGGCTCTATTAGCCCCTCCCATTCACATACCACCCCAGCCAACATGCAGCAGCTCTCAACCCTCCAATGCCCAGGCAGTCAGGCAACGGTTCCCTTGGCTAGAGGACAGGACCAGATCCAAGAGGCAGGAGGCCTGCAGGATCTGCTGAGGGGAAGTGGGAGTCAGCCTATGTCCCGAGCAGGCAGGAAGCCATACTGATGCTCTCAGTCTGGACCACTCTCACCCAACTACTCTGTGAGGACAGCGGAGGGGGCCGTGCTGTGGGCACACAGCGCCTGCTCCCTTCCTGCTTTGTTGCTTCCTTGGCAAGGAGCAATTTATAGAGTCACCGTTTGAATCAGCTCCCGGCAGGTAGAAGCGGGTCCTGTCCGGGAGATGAGACTCTGACAGTGGCCCTGGCTGGCCTGGACACCCCACTCCAGCCTCTGCAGCCTGAGGCTCCCTGGGTCCTGGTACGGGACAGGAAGGAGTGCCGTGCTCTGCAGGGGCACGGGCTTCTCCCTCCCAGCCTCACTTCTTGCCTAATCTCTGCTGGCTGCCCCAGCAGGAGGATGCTTGGGGAGAGAGGGAGGTGAGCCCAGGCGGTGAGGTCAGAGGTAAGGACACCGAGCCCTAGGTGGAAACCAGGGGTCAGCTAAGTCCCAGGCGGTCAGGCAAGGCACAACCACACCGCATACCTGCGGGACCCGCCCCCCCACAATTTTAGCCCAAACTGCACTCTTGCTTTCCATTGTCAGCATACATGGGGAAAATAATTTCTCCATACTGGAGAATAAATAATTTATTGAAAGCGAAGAAATAAATATATAGGCAAGGTTAAAAAATAATTTTAAAAATCATGAACATATACTGTATATACTGCAGGCACCCGCAGCCTGGGGGCGGAGCATGGTGTGGGCGTGGCCTTTCCAGATCCCGCGCGGACCTCAGGCGTCCCTGAGAGGTAGACGGCGTATTTACAATAGAGGGAGCAGCCGGTGGACTGGGAGTTCCGAGGCTCTAGGAGGGCTTGGCCGCCTGGAAGCCTGGGCTGCGAGACCTGTGCCCCAGGAGCTGCACCCCTTGCACGACCCTCTGTACCCAGGAGCGGTGGACCAGGAGGCTGGTGTAGACGCCTGGCCGGTTGCGCTCTGCACAGCCCTCGCCCCAGCTGATGATGCCTCCCAGCAGCCATGCATCATTAACCTGGCACATCAGGGGACCCCCAGAGTCGCCCTGCGGAGGAAAGAGAAAGTCAGAGACCTGGATGGGGCAATTTATAGAATTAAAACTGTAATTCTATAAGTGGGCAGAGACTCCCTCCCCCGAGGGAGAGAAGCACTCTGAGCAGCCCTCTCCCTCTGGCCTGAGGAGCTGAGCGTCCTTATTTCTGACTCACTGGAGAGAAAATTGAGGCTCACAGGGAAGAAACAACTTCCACCAGCTGGCAGCATGGGTCTTGCCCTGGCCATGGGGGCTGACCACTGCCCCATCATGCCATGCCCATCATGTAGCTGGCTCTGGGGACCCCTTCAGATTGCCTTCCCCAGTGAGTGGCATGGCTGTGGAGCTGGGGACACAGTGGATGTGTATGCAAGTACATGAGTGGGGAACCAGGCTGTGGTAGGCTGTCCTGTGGGCAGGACGGGAAGGGGGTGAATGCTCACCACACAGGCATCCCGTTGCCCCTCCAGGTAGCCGGCACACAGCATGTCTTCTGTGATGGCTTCCTGCCCTGCTCCATGCCAGTACAAGCGGCTGCAGACCTTTGAGTCGATGAGGGGCACCTTCAGCTTCTGCAGAGTCTGTGGGTAGGGAAGGGGCACTGGGAACAGGAGGAGAGAGTCAGACTGGGCCCTCCCAGCTGCCCCCCCAAAGGCCCGGTGCTCTCTATGCCCATCCATAGTATTTCTCAAAGACCAGTGGATTGACTCTCCCAAGATGCTTGCAGAAAGCCCAAGTTCCTGGTTTCTTCATCTGAACCTACTGATTCCAATATGAATGGCAGCCCAGATTCTGGTTTTGTTGTTTGTTTGTTTTTGTTTTTGTGGGGGATGTAGTTGTTTGTTTGCTTTGTTTTTGGTTTTTGTGTTTGTTTTTTTGGGAATTGAACTCAGGATCCTGTGTTTGCCAGGTAGGCACTTATGCCACTGAGCTATATCCCCAGCTCTTTACTTTGCTTTTTACTAGGGATTGAACCTAGAGCCTTCATACTGAGCTATGTCTACATCCCTTTTATATTTTGAGACAGGGTCTTGCTAAATTGCTCTGGCCTCAAACTTATTATTTCCCTGGCTTGACTTCCCAGAGTTCTGGAGTTGGAGATGTGTGCCACTATAGCTGGCTCAGGTTCTGCATCTTTATTAAGGTGATGCCCACAAGACAGCCAAACAGCCTGTGCTTCCTGCCTTGGAGACTACTTTGACCAGCACAAGGTCTGTAGAATGTTTGGCAAATGTCCCCTTGGTGCTGAATATCTTTAGGCCCCATAGGAAACCACACACACACACACTCCTAGGATTAGTCTACAGCTCCCATGGGGAGGCTGCAACATCAGATCCCTGCATCCCCTTACACCACATCTGGTGACTTTTTTTTTTTTTCAGCACCAGGGATCGAACTCACAACCTTGCATCTGCCAGACAGGTGCTTAAGCCACTGAGCCAAACTCCCAGCCCTAGTTTTTTTGAGGCAGGGTTGCACTATGTAGTTCAGGCCGGTCTTGCCCACTCACATTGTAGCCCAAGTCGGCCTCAAACTCAACAACGCTTCACCTACCTCATCCTCCCAAATGCTGGGATTAAAGGCGTGCGCCATCACACCTGGCACCCTGGTGGCATTTTTGCTGTTGCTTCTGGACCCTGGTGGATTTCCCTTCTTCCCTTATTCTTTGCCCTCACTGAATTTCTGTCTCCTTCAAACTGTCCCCAGGTCTTTACTATGCCCCTTTTTATCACTCCTTTCTGCTGTTTCTTTTTCTTGATTCAGACTCTGTCTATCCATCTATCTTTTTCTTGCTTCTCCTCTGCCTCTTGCTTTAATTCACCTGTTTTGTGTTCATAGATGATGATTTCCAAACCACCAGTCTTGGTTTGAGAATTATACTTGACAGTTTGGGAAACTTGTCTCTTCCTGAGAACTCTGCCTGCAAATGTGGCATGCTGCCACAGGGAGGCGCCCACTCCCACTGTGGAATCAAGGCTGATTTCACTTTGAGCTGTGCTCAGATTGGCCCAACATTGGCCTCCTTCCACCTGTTCCGGGGTCAGTGATTAGCTTTGTCTATCTGACTGGCTCAAACACAGCTGAAGATATTTTTAAACTAGAAAAAACCTAAATACGGCCCCCTGGGTTTCTGTGGCTTCACGTCTCCAGACTGCAGCCATCTTTTCTTGACTCTGCCATGCTGGGCCTCTGGCAGCTATGTGGTACTGCTAGTGGTTATCTGTGCCTCTTATGTCTCCCACCCTCTGTCTCTAACCATACTGACTCCCCACCTGAAGTGGGAGGAGCTCACCTCCATCACCGATGCTCCCCCAGCCTGCAATCCAGCAGCTGGTGTTGGGAGGGAGCTGGACAGAGAAGTCAGGCAGGCAGATAGGCAGGACTCGCTCAGAGAACTGAATGGTGTGTTTGAGGTTCACCAGCGCGATATCAGCACGGGATGCTTCCTTCCAGGAGTATTGGGGGTGGGGCAGCACCTGAGCAATGCCCACCTGCTGGGCCCGGGGGCCGGGGGTCTCCAGTTGCCAGGCCCCCAGCAGCACAGAGAACAGATCCAGCTGGTCTAGGTCACTGGAAGGAAAGGAAGAGGCGGGTCAGCCAACTTGAGTCTGGAAGAAGTCATGGGACACCAGTAAAGACAGGAGACCCTGGACAACAAGACAGGCTTCTAGGAAGTGCAGGGGAGTAGGGAGGAGGTGTCTCTACAGAGGACACCAGGCTGAGACAGAGACCTGGGCTGGGCTATGTGGGGGTCTGGGGCCAGAAACCTGGGTCCCAGTGATCCAAGACAGCCCAGTCACACGTACCCCTTGAAACAGTGGGCAGCGGTGACCACCCAGCGATTGGTGAGCAGGGAACCTGCACAGTGATGGGTGCCATTTTTCCGGATGCTCACGACCCAAGGCCACTCGGCGTCCATGCTGTCCTCTCCACCTACAATCCGGTTCAGCTGCTGGGGCTTTCCACATTCGGGGGCTGCTGGAGGAGGAGGGGGTCGAGTTTTCTGTCACTGGTAGGCACAGATGCCTCCCACTTGCCTACAGCTTGCCCCAGATCCTCAGACCTGTGCCTTTTCTGCTGCCTCCTCATCCCCTTGCCCACTATAGCCCCTTCTCCTGCTGGGCCTCGGTGGCCTTACCCAGCCCTTCCTTAGCCCTGTCCCTTCTGGCCCTCTCTGCCCACTGTCTTTTCTGCCCTCCAGCTCCTTTCCTGCCTCTCTTCCTCTCTGCTCTGTCCCCTTTCACTCCAAGCCTGTTCTCACACAGATACACAGAGCTTGCCTGCCTTTAGGTCCCCACCCTCAACCACCCAGTCCAAGCTTCCACTCACCAGGGATCTTCGCACCATCGAGGGAGGCTGAGGAAAACAGAAAGAGGGAGCAGGTCATGTTGGCAGCGCAGGAGCCCCCATCCTCAAGAAGGCTTCAGGTCCCAGAACCTCAACCCTCACTGCACAGAGGTGGCCTTTTCCTCCCTCCACCATCCCAGGGGCCAAGGGCAGGAAGAGTGGGGAGAAAGAGGCACGGAACCCACAGACCCAGGTCTCAACTTCCTTTCCCAGCTCCCAGAGCATGGCCAACCAACCCAAGGCACCAGCCAGAGGAGCAGGGCCAGATAGGGGAGAAACAAAGGAAGACTCAAAACTGGTAACAGTAACTGTAAAAGAAGCACACTGAGCATTCACCTGTGCATGTCACTAGTCCTCGCAGCTGTGGGGAAGACTGAGGGACTGCTAAATAGCATGTCAGGAAGAGAGAGCCAGCAGAAAAGGGGATGAGAATGGGAAGGGACTGTCTCTGGGCAAGGCCCAGAGGGAAGGTGTAGAGCTGCAGAGAGATAGGAAGTGACCCTGGAAGAAGAAGAAGGCAGAGGAAGGGAGGGAAGAGCAGTAGGACCCCAAGACTCACCTGTGGAAACCAGAAGCAGCAGGGGGATGAGACGCCCAAGACAGCCCCCACCCAGGGCTCCAAGAGTTCGGGAAACCACCATGCTGGTGGGGGTGGAGGCCCAGCCAGACAGTGATCTTGAGGGAACAGCAATCTTGAGGGAACTGAGGCTGTGCTTTCAGGGACCGGCGGGAGGAGGCAGGGAGGTTGTAGTGTGTACAGGGAGGTGGGGAGGCTGTAGTGTGTACAGTCACCCCAGGTTTTATCCTGGAGGCAGAATGCTGTTGGACTGGTTTCTCAGGTAGCTCAGTCTGGGCCACCCAGGTTGTGGGTCACAGAGGAGGTGGGGCAGGGGAGAGGAAGTAGCCGTTACTGGGGCTGGGGGCTCTGTCCAGATATAGCTTCTGTGAGGTGGAGAGCAGGTGCCTGGAGATGAGCCCAGGGGTCAGGTCTGTGGCCCTGACTGTCCAGGGGGCAGAGGAAAGTCCTCAGACATCGAAGGGGATGCAGGCCGGGGAGGAGCCAGGCCGGCATGGTTGAGGTTTGGTACCAGGTGTTTGGAGCTGGCAGGAGGCACCATCTTGGTAACGGCTTCCACCTGCAGGGGCCACACTCCTGTGACTCAGACTGGGACGGACTGAGTCCAACCTGGGGCTCTGGAGTCCCGTTAACCTACTTCCCAGAAGGCTGTGACTCAGGCTGAGTGGCCAAGCACAGTGGCCATCCCTGAGGCACCTTCCTGTTGTCACCAGGATGCCCAGAGGACCCGACTCCTCACCTGGACTCCTGGGAAGGGGAGGAGCCAGTGGCCACCTGGGCAGGGCCAACCCCAGTGCCCATAACATGTGGCACTCTGAGAACTACCTGGGAAGGGCTGGAGGTGGGACCCCATGTCCTAGGATCCCGTGTCCCCAGACCCCCTGGACTGGGCCCCAGGATGCCCTGTAGGGCTGGGTAGAGGAGGGTGCCAGCCTCCCTGACTTACATCCTGCACTCATGATGCCCTCATCCCAAACAGGAGTGGTGTCACCTCCCATGCCTACAAGTCTTCCTCCATTACTGCCGAGTGTAATGTCACAAGGAGAGTGTGGTGCACCCCCTGCAGGTTCCCTAAGCATTCCCACACTGCAGACTGGAAACAGGCATTTTGGGGAGGTTGAGGTGAGAGGTAGAGGCTAGGTTTGAACCTGATCTTGGGGTCATGCTGTTGGGCCTAGACTCAGGGGACCTCAGTCCCACAAGCAGGTCATTGTTGTTGTCGCCCATGGTCACAAGGGCTGGAGGAGAAAGGAGAGGAGGCATCAGGAAGAGGAGGCCATGGACACCCCGCCTGAGAACAAGCTGGAAGGAAAGTATAGGAACATCACCTGGGATGATGAGGGCAGAGGCTGGGAGAGGGAAGGGTCTGGTAAGCCCAGCCCTACATCCCACAGGCCAGTGCACCTCTGGAGCTCCATGTAGGCCGCCCTCTTTGTCCCAAGCAGTTGGGCAGAGTAAGAATTCAAACCAGCAGCCTCCCCATACTGTGGGGAAGCAAAGACTCGGTGCTTTCTGCTGGCTGCTGCTTGTGCAGGATGTGGCTCCAGTTCACACACAGGCGGATAGCTCCGCCACCCAGTGACACCCTCTCTGTCCCAGGAGCCCCTGATGGTGCCATATCCACTGTTTCCAGGATTCCCCACACTAAGAGGCAAAGTCAATGCCCTCATGGCTTCAGAACAGAAATGCTGCGACGAGGCTACCTCTGCACCCACACTGGCCACGCCTGCATGCTCTTCCGACCCTTTGAAATGAAGGTGGTTGACCTCCCCAGCTCCCTCCACAAACACTTTCTGGGCACTTGCTGTATGCGGGCCCCGTGCTGGCCACCAGGACACACAGTGAGGAATGGAACACAGGTTCTGTGCTGAGGAAGCTTGTGTCTTCCCCAGGAGAAAGACAGGTGACAACAGTGACAGTAAAATGTCATGGAGGTTGCATAGTAATGGGGTGGGGCAGTGGCATAGATGCTGGAAGACCATTCTGTGCCCCGTGCTACGTGTTTTGTGACCCTTTGAGCCACAGATGGTGTGAAGAGGGGCACCTTCCGTGGATTCCCCTGACCGAGTTTGGTGCCTGCTGCACACTGGGTCTCAAGCAATGTTTGTCAAATGACTAAATAAGTGTGGAAGACGTGAGTGTGGGGGTGTCCTCTTCTGCAGTTCCTTCTCGTTCCTAATACTTGGCCCATCCCCTGGAAATCCAAAGGGTAGGCATGTGCCCCAAAATGTGGCAATCTTTGAGATGGGGTGGCTAGGAAGAAGAGCCGAGAAGAGTCCTGGAGCAACTAGAGGAAGTCCTGAGAAGCTGGTGGAGACTTCCTGGCACAGGTCTTGGAGAAGAGCCCCAGAGACTGGTTCTTCAATTCGCAGGGCGTGGAAGGCACAGTCCCTGAAGGCTGGGGGTGGAGACCCTGGCATGATTCAACGTTCATTCAACGAGATGTTTACTTAGTACCTACCATGTGGCCAGCTCACACCGGCACTCTGGCTGGGCATGGATTCACTGTGCACGAGGTAGATGAGCTGCCGCCCCTGCCACCCACACCATGTCCCCACCAGCCTGGCCAAGGGCCATTGATCAATTCACACTGAGGTGCTGATGACTGATGGGGCCACAGGGGCATTTGCATGCTGACAGCAGCCAAAGCTGGCACTACCTAAGCCAGAGAACTGACTCACCACAGAGGTGGTTCAAATGTGGCCCAGGAGTCAATGGACATATTCTGAACAGGGGTATCTATTCATTATCCAACCAAAGGCCACTGGGCACCACCTGCTCCTGCAGGAGATTGCACTTAGCCCTGGAGTACTCAAAGACAATGAGAGAACTCCTTGTC
>RJWM01011245.1:0-60437 GCA_004363535.1 Dasyprocta punctata | reverse complement strand
GATTTGTAAGGCTTAGAGATGACGCGTCTAAAATGTCTGCTACATAGAAAGCCTTCAGTAAATGAATGCTAATGTGGTCATTGGCTCTTTCCCCTTTTTCTTTGAGTAACCATAAAAATTTATCCTAAGGAGTATTTAAACTTTCTTTGTGGCTCAAAGCCTCCCTGGAAAGAAAATGACTGACCAACCCTGTAAAAATTGCTGTTTCTATTATCTCTTATGTTAGCTGCCTTGATTTCAAAATAAAGATGCGGTGTTTTAAGAATAAACTCACATTTATTTGTAAAAGCCTGCCAAATGCTAGTGGGGTGGAGCTGAGAACCGAGAAGGAGGCTTTGTGGGTGCAAATCACCTGCTACCTGTAGCTGTGTGTATGTGCGGCTGTAGGCTTCAGCACCCCAGTGTGACTTACGGTTGGCGGTGCTGTTTTGCCCTGGGGAGCTACTTGAGCTGTGTCAGGTTGATGGTTCAGGGCCTGAGTATGACTCTTGTCAAATTTCAGATCCCAAGCCCTGTGTGAACCCAGTTTAGTATTCAGAAAATGTATCCATAGCAGCTGCTGTCAGGGTAACTATCACGAAGAGTAGCAGTTGATGGCTTCCTTCCTGCTATGTGTCGCCCCTAAACAGTCTTAAAAACAGTGCCCCCCATCACTCCTCATTTGTCAGAAAGGAAAGTCATCTTGCCCTCTGCAGACAGTAGCCCTCCTGCCTCCCTTGGCCATAATTGTGCGATAATAGCACCTACGTTCTTCCCCTTCTTGGAGGCAGCCACTGTTAGAGTCTCTCGTTCCTGTCTATTTATTCATGTCTATTTAGTCACAGAATTTTTAATGCTTAGTGCGTATGCTCTGCTGATGAGAGAGACAGAAGCAGAGACAGAGGGTGTGACTAAATGGACAAGGTCCCTTTGCATCTCCATGAGTACTGTGAGGAAACTAAGGAGGTGATAGGATGGAGGTCGAGGGATAGAGTTATTACTGTCACAGGCTAACTGGGTAGAGCTGTTCGTGGAAGTGATATTTAAGCTGAGTTCTCCATGACAAGATGTAGCAACCATATGAAGAACTTGCAGTGAGCGCTGCCAAGGCGGCAGGTCCCTTACACCACACCTCTGATCCAGGAGAGGCTGTGGTCTGATGATGGGAAGGAAGTTTTGTGGCCCAAGTGTCAGGTACACCAGGGGCCTCAGGTAAAGTCAGAGAGGCAAGGAGAAGCCAAGTCACGTAGGACTTTTTAAAATGCCTCCAATGACGTTACATGCCAATGAGAAGCCCTTAGAGGTTTAAGCAGAGGGGATCTCTTTTTATGTATGTTTAAGAGCTCACGTCGGCTTTCATGGGACAAAAGTGGGAAGGAAGACCAGCTGGGAGGTGTGGTCAGGTACTGGCCCTGGGACGAAGGTGTGTGTGGCTAACAGTGGGGGCAGGTGTTGCAGATGCCGGGTCAGGCTGCAGACCTGGAATCCGGAGTCTTACCTGTGGGGGTGTGGGACCGTCCGTTGACTTGGTGGCTCTGTAATCTCTGCCCTGGCTTCCGGAACCTGGAAGTCTATTTGCCTTAGGGAGAAAAGTGGTGCTGACTGTCTTTGTCATTCCAGATTGTCCTTCTGTCTCCAGTTGCAGAAAGGTCACAGGTTTCAGACTGAGACAGAACCCAGCTGGAATCCTTACTTCAACACATACTAGATGGTAGCTTTTTAATTTATTATCATCAATTCTCAGCTTCCTTGGCTGTAAAATGAACTTAGTGGTAATGCCTGTTTTTTTTCAAGTTTTCACTGACAGATCAGAGACAGTATTTGAGAAAATATCTAGTATACAGTACAGTAGGCGCTCAATGAAAATTATTTTCTTTGAGTGTGTTTCCAGAAATTTGAATGCTAGATCGTGTCATTTTTGAGGAAGTTTCATCCTGTTTTCCAGAAGGATGATGTCACCTTACATTCCCATCAGCAGTGTACAAAATTCCCCTTTTCTCTGCAGTCTCGCTATCTTTTGCCACGTTGTAGCTGCGATGCTAACAGGCGTGTGGTGGTCCTTGTTCACTGCAGATTATTCACAATCGCTAAGATACGAAAATGACCTCAGTGGCCACAGATGGATGAGCAGATAAAGAAACTGTGATATACTTCCCCCCATACACACTGAAACGCTAAAAAAGGAACAAGTCCTGCCATTAGTGACACAGGGGTGAACCTGGAGGGTATTAGGCAAAGCGAAGCAAACCAGCCACTAAAAGACAAATACCGCATGATCTCACTTATATGCAGAATCTGAAAACAGTAGAACACATGGAAACAGTGGAGAGATGGTTACCAGGGCTACACACACACACAGGGGGAGAGAGAGAGAGAGAGAGACAGACAGACAGACAGACAGACAGACAGACAATAGGGGATTTCAGTCAGAGGGTACAGATGGCCAGGCATCTGAGAAAGTCTAGAGATCTAATGTACCATACAAGGACTATATTAAATATATTTTATATTGAAAATTTGCCAAGAGTAAATTTAAGTGTGCTTTACACACACTCTCTCTCTCTCTCTCTTTATATATATACATGTATATATATATGTATCACATATATGTATGTATCAAGGCATGTTTATTCCTTAACTGCATATAATGAAGTAAATTAACAAAAATGAGAGGGTCATTTGGCTTTGACCCTGAATCCTCCCCACCAGCCTCTGGCTTCCTAGACTGGGGGCAGATGCCGATGGCTTTGCTGAAAGCGCTTGTGTCTGTGAAGCTGGAGATAGACAGTGTGCCCGGAGACGGTGGGCAGATCTGACTTGCTGTTACCTTCCTTGCTAAAAGCCTGAATGACTGTGGGTGAGGTCCGTTCCTCTCTGGGCCTCAACTTCCTCATCTGCAAAATGAGTAAACCTGCCTGGCTGGTCTAAGTAGCCATATTACATAGCACAGTGACTTCATCTGACACCACTAGCTTTGGTTTTGTATTTTTCTTATTTATTTATTTTCTTTAAAAATTGAAAAAATGATTTTTTCCTCCTTTTTTATTAGCATATGCTTGTGAGACATAATAAAAACTTTCGTGGTAGGGAACTGGTGTATACATATTGCGTTTTGACCCTCTTTATTTCCTCTTCTCTTCCCCACCCTTAGTTATGTATATATTTATATAGATGTATATATATATATATATCTCTATATATATGATACATATCTCCTCCACTTTGTTCTTTGTTTACCTTTTGAGTTTCTCACGCACCAGAACCAGCATGCTGCTGAAACGTGTAAGCCTCCACTGACTTTATCAACCACCTACATCACTGCCGTTACTGGGCTTCGCTGTGGGGCGGACCGCGTGCTCCAGGCCTAATCTGCGTGGTGAGGTTTCATCTTTAGGACGTGCTGTGCGAGTCCTGTTACCGCTCCCATTTCACAGTGTAGGCACTGAGCCCCGGAATGAAACCCCCCAGCGTGCTGAGAACAACAGCCAGACTGCGTGCAGCTCGATGCGGCAGGCCCCTCTGGGCGCTGCGGTGGGGCCAGGTACTTGGCAGGTGCGGCCGCCGAGGTGTGGACGCTGCTCTCGCGCGAGAAGCCTCCGGCACGGTGCTGGAGGCCCGCCAGGACCTCATCACCCCCACTCCGTCATGAAGAGGCCGTCTGCGGTGGCTCGCCTTGGCCTGGGAAGCCAGCTTGGGCTGGTGTGTCATGCGCGTCAATGTGGCCTTTCTGGATTCAGCAAGTAGGAAGGTTCCGTCCCTTTCTGCAAGCTCACGTGCCTCCCATCCGCAGCCCCTCCGGAGGGCTCACTGCCTCGCTCATGGTCCTTCTCTTCCTTGTCGCTTCTGCTTTCTTGGTGTTGGTTACAGAAGGCAGGGGAGCCACACAGAAGGAGTTTTACATGAAGAGGAGGTGGACGGGGAACAGCGTCAGAGGCCTTTGTCTCCTGGGCTGTTTGGGCACAGTGTGGAGAGCGCCCGACTGACCAGCAGCTCCGTGATCTCCTTCAGGCCCTGCTGCTGACAGCAGGCGACCCCGGGCATGCAGCTAACCTGGCTGAGCCTAAAGTTCTTTCCTCTGACCTGCTGCCAGGGAGGCGGGCAAATCAGTGAGCTCACTAGTGGTGTGACCTAGTGCGAGTCACTTGGCCTCGGGTTTGCTTCTGTGACATGAGGGCACACGAGAGAGTTGTTCTGCAGATTAAGTCACATAACCCGCGTGAGGTGCTTGGCACCGTGCCTGGCGTATCACAAGCTCTCTATAAATCTTAGCTACTAGTAATGACCATGCCGGTTAATGGGCTTCATGGGTATGGAAGCATTTTGCAAACTGTAAAGCACTGTACGAGTGTTAGTTATTACTGTATTTTGGTAATGGCTATTATTTTGAAATAAGGGAGAAAGGGTTTTTGATCATCTTGACTTGCCAAGAAATTTTTTTTTAAAATTTGGGTTTTATGTTTATCTCCCTCAATAACATACTATTAATATTATATGAACCCCTTCCGCAGCAGTATTTTTCTTCAATCTGGGGCATCCAAGGCCATCAGTGCCTTTCTATACACGTGAATGGGAAATCAGCCAAGAGGCTGAATAATTTCATTTTACCCTTTGCTTTTCTCATTGAACTTGGTAGTTTCCAACTAAATGAACTGCCTGGCTGAGCTTTGAATGCTTTCATCCATAGCTCCGGCAAGCCCACGTACATTGTGATTAAAATGCACTGACCCTCCTTACAGAAATAAAAATGCAACTCAATGGAAGGAAAGAATTTAGTGGGATAAAAGCCACAAGAGGAGGAATGTTCTGTGAAGGCGTCGTCTTGGTTGTGTGGCGGAAGTCTGGCTGTGTGGAAGAACGCGCAGGTGTGTGGTGCTGTCGGGGGGGAGGGAGAACCCTCGGTAGGAAGGGTCTGGGTTGGGGGGTTGTTATCTTTTGTTTTGGAACTAGCAGTCTTTCTTGAGGAAGGTAAAGTGAAACCCTTTGAAATGCTGGTATTAGAAAGAAATAATAATAGTTTAGAGGACAG
The DNA here is from genome assembly GCA_004363535.1 of Dasyprocta punctata. Classification (NCBI taxonomy): domain Eukaryota; kingdom Metazoa; phylum Chordata; class Mammalia; order Rodentia; family Dasyproctidae; genus Dasyprocta; species Dasyprocta punctata. The sequence continues at coordinate 55,432 of RJWM01011245.1, read as the reverse complement.
CTGTGTTATTTCCGGCTCTTATTCTAGGTAGTTTCGTGTTCCGGGGAACGGGATTTGACCTGCTTTATGTTGGATCCACACGGTAAGGAGCGCTGCTATCACTGCCTCCCTGCCAGGCTCCGGGTGAGGCAGCTCCCATTCTCCAGGGGGAGAAAGCGCTCTGGATGTGCATGGAGCACTCAGAGCTGTCTGGCCAGACCTTGTCCTTAATGACAGGCGACAAGTGCTTCAGGGAAGGCCCCGGAAACAGATCAGTTATCAGCCGATGTGAATGGGGTACCTGCTGCTATGCAGAAGGACCTTTTGAAGCACTTTATGCTAGTGGGGTGGAAAACTGAGCAGTTCCATATAAATCTCTCGTTTCTCTTTGGGTGTGAATTCTTTAGCCTCTTCTTTTCTACTGTAGATAGTAACTACCTGTGCATTAAGGACGGTGTCAATTAAACATTTCTGCCCATAAGATCTTTACTGACGGCCTGTGGTGTGTGTGTGTGTGTACTCTGCTATGTGCTAACAGGTTCTTGTTGCTACCCTGAAAGCGGCAATCTTCAAACTTCAGTATGCTTCAGAATTTTCTGGAGCATTTAAGAAAACTACCCCAGAGTGCATGACTCAGTGGGTCTGGCTGGGAACAGTTAGAATTTACATTTCTAAGTTCCCAGGTGATGCTGATGGGACAGGTCCAGGGACTGCTCTGAGAGGCCCTGTCTCAGAGATGCTCTGGCTTACACAGAGCGAGGTACAGGCAGCTGGTTCTTCTAAAAACCAGACTGCAAGAGCATTAGGATAGGCGCAAAGCAAGCGCTCCTGTCGTAAAGAGAAAGGAGCAGTGGATGCACAGTAGGGAAATCGGGATAGATGGAGAGACGGCACTTTGGAAGGGGGGTCTGAAGGTGGGAGAAGGTGGTTGGCAGGTGATTCAAGAACCGGAGGGAACTTTCAATGACATGCACAAGGTTAGGGCCGGGAGAAGATGTGTGCAGGTTGCCTGCTCTTCCTCTTCCTCCCTGGCCCAGTGGACCGGAAGGAAGCAAAGGGTTTGATTCTAAGAACTTTCCTCTCCCTTTGTATTGAAGACCTCTGATTTGCCCCTCCCAGGGACCAGGAACGAGACTGAAAGTCTCATAGCAGGGCCCATCTTCTCTAGATCAAGGCTGAGGAGAATCCATTTCTTGCAGAAACAAAAACCATCGCTCCATTCCTCAGGGAACCTTGAAGAATTAAAAATGGAATCAACAGTTCATCTGGAAACACTCCTTTTAAAAACCATATGCTTAGCTCACCGTCGCATGAAAACTTTCCGAAACACCCGTTTCCTGCTGCTGGCAGCACACTCCTGGTCTGTTCTAATCTGCAGAGGCACAAAGGACAGCCAGTCCAGGTAGAAGTGAAGTGTGGCAGGCAGTGTAGACAGGCAGGATGCACGGCCAGCCCTTTCCTGGGCGGCAGTCTACCACGGACCTATATTCCTGCTCTTTTTGTATTTCAGCTTGGGACAAGGCCTCACTAAGTAGCCTAGGTTGGCCTTGAGCTTAACGATCCTCCTGCCTTGGCCTCTCAAGTAGCTGGGATCACAGGCATGTGCCGCTATTCCTGACTAAGTAACTGCTGTGGGCTAAAGAAAGGACCTCCCATCTTCACTCCCCGACTGACTTCCTTACCGATTTCAGGAGACTCCGTTTACATGCAGCTTCCTGCACTTCGCAAGGCGTGGCTGGCCCTAGTCAGTCGCCACATTGGTTCTCCTTCCTATCTCCGGGTTTCAAACAAGCTTCATGAGCCAAGGCTATGGCCACTGCTCCAGGAGCCTCCTCTGGGTGCTGCGTCCCCTGTGCCGGGGGCTGTGCTACCCTCCACACGGCTGGCTCCCCCATGGACGAGCAGGGCTGACACCCTGCGCACCCACACCCTCCTGCCACACCTGGCTCCCGTGCACTGCGGCTGTGTCCCTCTGCAGACAAGAAAAAAACAGGAATGTGATGCCACAAGGACTACAAAAGGACTTCTAACTGTGCAGCGTTACACCTCCGCGCCTCTGAGCAAGCTGCTCCCTCTGCCTAGAGCAAGTTTCCGTTACTATCTCCAGCTCCTGTTTGTACTTCAGACTCAAAGCAGCCACATGTCTCTTGGGAGGCCTTTCCTGGTCCTTGGAGGTGAACTCCCTGCCCCTGCGCTGGCCTGCTGTTGTGCCTGGTGTTGCAGTGGGTCACACTTGAGTGAACCTTCAAGGCTGAAAACACTGCAGGTGGAGCTGCATTGGATCCACCTGCCCTGCGCGCACCTGCAGGACGCTGCGAGCGCTGGCTGGCTGCTTCAGGTCTCCTGGCTGACGGGCAGCTGCAGCTCACTGCCTCTGCCCAGCGTGGACTTGTTAGCCCAGGAAAAGCTGAGAAGTGGAAGCACGGTTTCTACTGAAGGCGATCACATCAGAATGGTACACATCTTAGCAAGTTAGGATTCAATCTTAAGTCAAATCACCTTAACCTGTGTTTACTTACCTGCCTGTTTCACAGACAGTTCCTTCAGTCACTTATTCATTCATTTAATGCCTGCATCCTGAGGCTAAGTGCCTGAAAGTCTGCTGGACGTTAGGAGTGGGGACAAACTCGCTAATGCAATGTCTGCCTTTATAGATACACAGACAGCGCAGGGGCTGGCACCGCAGAGGTCCATGCCAAAATGAAAACACAATTAGGAGTTTTCCTGATTTCTTCTGTGACCTCCTGATGGGCCTGTGGAGAACCCGGAGACCTGGCATCTGGTCAGAGGAAGCTGAGTGCATAGAGCCTTCGTATCTCCATGTTTTTAAGGGTTCTTTCAATTCTTTCAGTGTTGCAGTGTTGTTCAGCACCATGCAGGGAGACAAAGGCTTCAAATTCTAGGTCTTGCTAGACACAAAGATATCTGATCGTAAACTCATTATTCATTATAAAGATTAGAAGATGCTGTTTAATGGTATTGTTCTGTTGACTGGACATCTACTACACGCTGGGCATTTTATATGCATTAGCTCATTTATTTTCCCGAAACATGACTGTGAAGTAGGTTGTTATCACCACTCCATAGATGAGTTTGAATGTGATTAAGTCATTCATCCAGGATCACACATCTTCAGAAGTGAAATGACCATGTTGAAATCAAAGGAACCCTGATAGCAGAGTTTAGGCTTTTCACATACCGTTACTCCTGGTGCTGTGTCAGTAACTGTCCTGTGATGACAGAGCAGGCCCTGTGTTTCTGTCATGTTGGCAGCAGCAGCCTTAAAATAGTGGTTTCAATGAAAAAACTTCAAGACGACGTGCAGAATGGAACAGTGGAGAATGTCTGTGTTCTGGTCTCTCTGCTCCAAAAATGGAGCGAAAGGAGGCTGCCAGGTTATAGTTACTGCTTGTTACTTGAGTCTCACTAGAGAAAACATTCAAAATGACATATACTGTGGGATTTCAAAGGAAGGGAAATATATTCCTGCAAAGAAAGCACAGGCCAAACAACTATCCCTTCATCAATCTGCCTACCCAGCCAGTCATCCATCCATCCATCCGTCTACCCACCCACCCGCCCAGCCATCCACACACCCATCTACCCAACACTCATCATCTCTCTCATTCCGCTTTCCTTTTCTTCCATCACCTACCATAGCTCACTTCTCAACCTCTTTTTTCTTGAGGAGCTTCTAATCATTACCCTCTTAAATCACCCTCTTTCCTCAAGCTTCCATACTTCTCACTACCGGATTGAATGTCACGTACACACAGGTTTTATTGAGCTGCTGTCCTACTGAAAACCTTTCAGGGCTCGCCACTGCTTATGTGGTTAAGACTGCAGACCATGACTGCCCAGCTCGGTGCCTGTCAGTGCAGCCCAGCTTCCTGAAAGTCTTCTCTGCTTTTGCCCCAGCCCTTCCTCTCCCTGGGGAGGCCTGTATCTGCCCTCTCCACCCCCCAACTCCTACCTTTTCTGGTGGAAATTCCATCCCATGCAGCTTGCTCCGAACACCATAACAAGGAATTATTCCTTTCTTCTTCAGAGTCAGCCAGCCTCATATGAATTTCAAGCCCAGGAGTCCTGAGCTACCATCTTGGCTCTACTACTTACTACCTGTGTGACTCCAGGTATATTATCTCTCCATGAAGAAAGTGGGGATGAAGAAGATAGCATCTACCTTACAAGCTTATTGTGAGCATCAAATGAAAAATCACATGCATAGTTGGTACTCAAGGAATATTTGTGAAAGGATGGATATAATCAGGTCAACCCTTTGCCAGTGTGCACCAGTATATTTTTTACATGAAATCATATTTTTTTGAGAAAAATTGTCTTTCAGGATAGCACTAGGCTATGATTGCAAGTCTGGCCCACTTCATCACCTCCTGTAACCCCTGGCTCCAATGTGTACCATCTTCTCGCCTCTCGAGGTGCTGCAGCCTGCACATGGGGGCAGGTCCCGGCAGAGCCTGGTCTCCTCTGGCTCACTGTACACCATTTGGGACACCTGGGTATGTAGCCTGGTACCATGGTGCTGAGCTCTGGCCCATATTTACTCTTCCCACGTGCCTAGAGATGAGAACATGCTTCTAGGACAGGAAGTAAGCCTGGTATTCCTCAGAAGCTGGTGTTGGATCTGACTAGGAGAAAAATGGATTAAACTGATCTGGTGGTACATACCTGTAATCCAAGCACTCTGGGAGGCTGAGGCGGGAGGATTACAAGTCTAGGCAACCGACTTAGTCTTAGATGGTGTCTCAAAAATAAATATTAAAAAAGGGGTGGGTATGTGGCTTAGTGTGAAGGTCCTGGGTTCAGTACCTAGTACTGGGTGGGGGAGCTGCCCAACAGACTTAGGTAAGATAAGCTATACCGGTACCTTGGTTTATGAATGCTTTTGTTTGTGAACAGAAACGGCAAATTTTATTTTTGTTTGCAAACTCTGTGTCGGGTGACAAACATGACCATGGGCTTCTTCTCCACACAAACACAAACATGGCCATCTTTTCCAGAATCATGAAACAAATTAAGTTCAAGAACTGAGGTACCACTGTGTATGTCCTCTTCTAAGGCTGTCATTTAGTAATTCTGGTTCCTTAGAGTAGAAAAACATGCATTGTCTAAGACAGACCTTAAAAACATGGATATAGGTTTGCAAGCATTTTGGTTTGTTATTTCCTCAGAGAACAAAGTGGACAGACACAGCAGGCTCTGACTTGTTCTGTGCACATCCCGCCCTCCCGTCTGTCCTGTCTCACTTCTGCCTTCTGTCACCAGCTCCCGAGGGGAACAGGGAAGCTTGTCATCTCTAACTGCTAAGGTGTTAGTGGAAAGCTCAGACTTTAGAATCAGATGCGTGGAGTATCAAACTCTGGGTTCCGCACTCGTTTGTGGTAGTTGGTGAACTGCTGACTTCCGAGGCCCCTTCCCTGGCACCAAAGGCTCCTAGTGGGGAGCAGAGAGCGGCTATGCGGGGAAGGTGCCAGGTCTGCTACTTGACCCCTGGAAGCCCCTGCCTGCTGTTCTGTGTGGTAAAGGTAACCTGCCGATGTTCAGGATGTGCTGGTGGAATCCCGTGAATCTGAATCCCATCCAGCTGCTGGGTTTGGCTTGCTTCGATGCTGAGGCTTCACCAGTAACGTAGGAAATACAAGCGTGAAGCTTTGGAAACAAACTGACTTCCTGAGACCACAACTCGCTGCTTCAGGAGCTGGAGCGGTGAGCTCGGCTTTCCCATGCTGTGGTCCAGGATTAACGCGGCCCTGGGATGGTGAAGCCATTCACTGGACGCCGCCCTCTCCGGCGCCTGATGTGCTGTGGACCTGGGGCTGGAGGACAGAGCGGGTGAGGGACGCATGAATACAGGCACCCCAGGAGAAACGGCGGCTAAGTTACGTGCGTCACTTGAACCAGTAGAAAGAGAACCGCGTGGAGGTGACACCGGCACCTCCTCACACACCGTCTCCTTGCACGGCACCGCTCACTGTTTACCTCAGCTTCTATCGTCTGGGGCATTAGCTCCAGGGGACCTTTAGTTCCGGATGACCTGCTGCTGAAGGGATGACTGGAGTCACGTTTTACTGTGACATTGAATATGTGTCCTGCCTTCCTCTTCCCCTTCTCCCGCTCAGCAGACACCTGGTTGCAGTGGACTGGGTGTGCACTGCGGGTCTCTGGTGGTCTGGATGTTTCTGCCATGCAGCCCTGCATTTGATGCATGAACAAACTGAGCCCCTGAGATGCTGACAGAATGGCCCAGGACTGCACGGATTGTTGGTGGCCGAGCCCTGGGGCCCTGACCCCCCGAGTTGCACTCTCTCTCAGCGCACAGTGGCTCATGATTCCCTCTCAAAGTGCTGGGGTGGGAGCCGCAGGGTGCGGGGAGTTCTTCTCTCTGGCCCCAGGATATCTCCCCCAAACTGACTCCCTCGGCAGAGACCAGCATCTCCACGTCACGACTTTCCTTTGGTTGATGACTGGATCTCCCAAAGTCTGCTCGTTTGATGCTCAATGAAGCAGAAGAGGTCAGGGCCAAAAGGGACAGAGACATCTTGGGAGAAAAGGGAATGCTCGTTTTTAGGTTCAGTGCGTGGTGGACGGTCAGTCAAGGCTTCCTCGGTAAGGGAATCTCACCTTCGTTATCCGTGTTTCTTCCATTGGTTCCACTACAGAGCTTCAGTCTCCGCATTGTTTTCCCACTAATTCCTGTAAAGCCCTCCCAGAGCCCGGCTCCTGGAATGCAGGCTGGTAGGCATTTTAAGTAGATGTCTGTTATCTGCTATGGTTTGCTTTAGAGAGCTCATAATGATTGTAAAATCTCACCGTTTTAGAGCCCTTTCACTCCCATGATCTCTTTTGGTCTACAGCACCCCGGCCTGGGAGAGAATGTGTGCCCTCAGCAAACAGCCCGAGACTTGGAGGTTTGCAGGACTCAGAGGGTGAGGCTGGGCCTGGGTTTCTGACAGCGGCTCTGTGGCCCTCGCCCACCTCCAAGCCTCCCCAGCCTTGCGGCCCACCCTTCCTGACCAGGCACTCTGGCCCCTGGCTTCAACCTGATCACAGCTTTCCTTTGCCATCAGCCTGCTAGGGTTTGAGCCGTTGTCTTTTCAAAAGCCCTGCTTGAACTTGAAATCCCAAGGTGACAGTGTTAAGATGAGGCTTCTGGAAGGTCATCAGGTTAGAGGGCCCAGCCCTTATGGGGGGATTAGGGCCCTCATAGAAGAGCTTCCTAGAGAGCGGCCTGCCCTTTCTGTCCTCGTCAGGTTAGGGTGTGTTTTGTCCCCTGAAGGTACGTCTGGCACTGTCTCAAAAGGAGAGCACAAGCTTTTCTCGACACCAGATCTTGGAGCCCCGTGTTCTTGGACTCCTCAGCCTCCAGAGCTGTGAGAAACAACCTTCTGTTACTCATGAATCCCCCAGCCAAGGGGTTCTGTTACAGAGGCATGACGGACTGAGTACCCTAGAAACAGCTGAGGAAAGGAGGCGAGGGCAGGGAAGTGACCGGCCAAGGTGGTGGATGCAGCTTGCTGGTTGTGGAGCTCGCACCCAGCCCAAGGTTCTGGGGAGCCCACTGAAGGTGGGGACAGTCCTGTGTTCCCGGAGCTGGGGAAGGAACCCAGAGAGAAGGGCCGACTGCGCAGAGAGGAGGGCTCGGGAGGCCCCAGGGCTCACCTGGTGGTGCTGTTCATCGCCAGCCAGGGGTCACTAAGGGCGGTCATGCTGCCGCTGAGCTGCCAGTGGGACTGGAGCAGAGCAGAGTCCTTGAAAGCCTGACGGGCTGACTCTGCTCAGCAGGGGAGAGGTCCTCACCCATCCAGGAACTTCATCTACGTGCAAAACCGTTCTGAGCAGCTCAAAAGATCAATCCACCTATTGATCAAGTACTAACACCTGAGTAAATAAGAGCGGTGGCACGAACCCTTCCACAGGCCCTGGACACCTGGCAGGCAGCGGCCCTGTCCACAAGGAGCTTAGAGCCCAGGCTGGGGGAGGACCCGGTGGACAGGCCAGATGCAGAGGCCGCAGTGCTACAGGGTCTCCCGGGGAGGGCATCCAAAGCAATGGAGCGAAGAGGACATTAGTGTGGGAGTCCTGGAGGTGGCAACTCTTGGATGGTGCTTTGAAGGATACATAGGAGTGTACGAGGTGAGGGAGTGGTTAAGTGGAACGCACAGCGCCCCTAGCAGCAGGGGGTGCCAACTAGTATGGTTTTAACTAAGCAGGACTGGGGCGGTGCAGTAAGACAGTCACTGTACAGGGGTGCTGAGGGAGGCGGCTCCCCAAACTCCAGTGGTTTACAGGGAATCAGGAACAGAGGAAGGGCAAAGACAGGGGCTGTGTTTTAAGAAACAACAGCCCAGGGTGGTCTGGCAGCTTTTTGTATGTGGATAGAGATATGCCCCAGAGAGTAGGAGCTCCCCAGAATGTACGAAAGAAATCCTGGGGAGAACTTTGAATTGAGGGTCAGGAAATTGAGCTCACATTATTAAAGGGCAGGAAGGTCAGAGCTGATATTCGGGTTCTGCTAATCCACTTTAATCATGTCGTCCTCCAGGACAGGCGCAGGCTGCAGGCCCCCCAGGACAGTATCTCCAACACCCACCTGCAGTGGAATTCAGGCCACACTCTGGCGCGGCTGTCTGGGGCTGTGTCTCCCCCATGTGGGTGGAAGCGGCCTCCCCTGTTTCCCTTTCACACAGTTGCTTGGAAGGAAAAGGCTGGGAGCCGGCAGACTGTGCTTCCCACACCCAGAGAGGCCGAGCCCAGCAGATCTCTGTGTGACGGGGAGAGGGGTGTGACATCCACGTCTGGGACGATTGTTTGGAAGAGCATGGGCTGCTTCTGATGAGCGTGGTGCTTTCCAAGTGCTCTGGAAGGCTCCAGGTTCAAGCTGAGCCTCCAAGGGCCTCTCCTGTCCAAGGCCTGCTTCTGGGAGTCCTGGGGGAACAGCTTGCTGGGGAGGCTGTGAAAGGCTGGTGTCCCTTCTGAGTATCCTGCTGGCCCTGTTCTAGCCCAGGCCCAATGAGCAAGCCGTGCCAGGCAGGGCTGGAAGGCTTTTTCTTTCTGTATGCCGTGTTTGGTGGGAAAAAGCCAGACTAACTGCATGCCAGGGCCAAATCAGCCATGCTTGAAAGCTTTTTCACAGAGCCATGGAGTGTCAGAGCCGGAAGGGCTCTCAGAGAACACAATCCAAAGCCTGTGCACCTCCGTGCCCTCTGCTCTGGCCCCTCCACGGGGAGAGCCTGGCCCTTCCTCCTCCTGGGGCCGGGCTGAGTGCACTCTGCTGTGTTCCCATCTGTGCAATGGACCCATTGCTCCTGACCGGTCACCTCCTGGACTTTGAAGTCACAAGGGAAGCACAGAGCCACGCATAGCCATAATAATGACAGTCACTGCAGCATCATCAGTGCGCTCTCTCATGGAGATTGTTTTTTATTTTATTTTTCATTTTCACATTTTTGCAGGACATAATCATTATATTCATCATGAGGAGCTGTTCCGTGTCTTACCTGAGTTTGAAATTGAATGAAACCACAGCAGAACATGCTGAATTTCAACTTTGAATAAACCCAAATGAATGTTTTTAACATCGCAATGCTGGAAAAATTCAAACCACCAAAAAACCAAACCATCCGCGCCAGGAACCCATTCGTAATCCTACTCAGTTTCTGTGCCATTTGTTTTAGGGCTATGGAGTTTTCTTCTCGAAGCACCTTGAGTGAATTAATATCTCAATCAATGCAGCTCATGATAATATGCTTCATTTTGTACAAATTTACAACAAGAATCTTTTGTTGTCACATAAACAAGTCAGAGAAATGACTAACCCAGGCCGACAACTCCCCTTATTCAAATATCACCATTGCCACGGACAAGGGGATCTGGGGCCAGCTCCAGGGCCACCTCCCCGTGGGCTGTGGATGCCCCGCAACAGCTGCCTCCACGTTCCTTCCAGCACTCAGTGTGTGCTGGGCATGTTGCTCGGTCCCTGTGCGCGGTCTCACGCCCTTCGGACCGTTCTCCTAGGAGGGAGATACCGGCATCGCTGCTTTCCACAGGCAAGGAACCCGGCTCCCTCGGAGGCCACAGCCTGCATTCTTAGGCTGCTATGCTAGATGGCTTTCTCGTATAAGATATGAGGAGATGCATGGAGAAATCAAGTATCCACTATTTCATCATTATCAGGTGTTTCTTCATAAGTAACTCATTGCTTAGAGTTCATCGACACTATTCTAGTTTTACAAAAGCAGCGATGCCCTTGTTATTCAGGTAGACATGGCCAGACCATAGGTGCTCGGTCCTGCTCGGACGCGATGCGACCCCTGGTTCACTGCTGCAGCGCAGACCAGTGGAGCAGCCGAGGTAGAGAGTGATAACTTCTAAAACCACATTTAATGAAGCAGGGATGAGAACAGTATGTTATAAAAAGAGCATCATCTTTTTAAAGGTAGCATTTTAGAGTTCTGGTGGTAAAATCTGTAATTACTTGTTTCTGTATGAGTTCCTAAGTAGGTAAATAAGGTCGTGGGCATTCTACGCGCTTGTCTAAAATGATAGGCACACTCTCGTGGCAGCCGCTTTATTCCGCTGTTAGTATACATCCCACCACATGCTGCCGCAGGGTGAGCCCACATAAACACACGCACACTCTCACGTCTACAACACAAGAGTATTCACAGTGACCAAGACATTGAGATGACAAGTTGCTGTGAAAACCTGTATGTTTGCACTGCATGTTTTAAAACAGCCCATATCGTTTCTACGTTCACATTGTACTGGTGACACTGACTGTCTGCAGCAAGTAGTGATGTGTGTGTTTGCATGTGGCTTCTTGAGGTCGGGGAGGGAAGGACAAGTGGAAGGTTACTGGTGGCGTGAGCCTGGCCCTTTCTCTGTCCCGACCCCTCTGAGTGCCCTTCAGTGTAGTCAACCCTTGCTTTGGAGGGCTTGCTGATCCCACGTGGGGGCCCACATTTCCGCAGAGAGAGGCAGAGTCTGTCTATCCTCACAAGCAAAAAAAAATAAAAATAAAAATAAAAAAAGGAGCAGAAAGTGCTCCTGCTCCCTCTGCAGCAGCTCAAAGGACCCAGGGCTGGTTTACCTGCTTATCATACCTGGTGAGGGAACTGTGTGACTCTCCTGGCATTCACTTTCGGGTCTGTGTTCTTCTGGGAGGTGTGCATTCTTCACTTACTTCAGGGGCAGTTATAGAAAGGCCTTGCTTCAGGGGCAGTTATAGAAAGCTTCCTTGTGGTCGCAGGCTGGCGTCTTCTCTGGTCCAGCTTTATCCAGCAGAAAGCTGAGAGCTAGATCCCTGAGGGACTTCCACATGCATTTCAGAACTGGTTCTGGACTCAGAGGTGAGGACGCAGGTAGGCGTCAGCCCCTTGCAGCCCAGCACTTCGGGGCTGTGGGATGGCCCAAAGGAGACTAGGAGTAAGAACACAGGACACTGTGTGGCACCTGGTAGCTTCTGGACTGCCAGACCTCTGCGCTCGTCTCTCCCATGTGCCTCGGTCTCACAAAGCCTGTCTCCTTCCTTCCCCCGAGACTAAGCCACAGTGGCAGAATGGGCAGAGTAAGACTTCGTCTGTGAACAAGAGTGGGAGGCGATTACAAGCAATTAAGCAAATTCTTTCATTTTCCGGATGGGACATTTGAGGTCCAGAGACCCTGAATACCTTGCCTGAGATCACACAGCTTGTATGGGTGCACCTGCACTCTGCAAAGGTCTTGTCACTCAATGCCGCAGGATTTCACAGAACAAAGGTAACTATATCTTCTATAGAGGGTAAATTGCAAGGCTGCCTAAAACAGGAGAGCTTTGTCAAGGCAAAATGTTTCCATTTGATGGAAGAACAAGAGAGCTCCTAAAATACTTTTCTTTCAACCTACTTAGCTATTATTCATCTCTCTCCCACCCCCGCCCCATCACCAATTGCTTCAGCTTTGAGAATCCTGTTATAGTTTATCATTTTATCTGTGGTTCTGGTTTTGGAGATGTTCTCAGGTGGAGCAGAAACTTCAGAAAACATGCCCCAAGAAGGATCTGGAGACGACAAAGGCATCCACCGCTGTAACTCAGGTATCTGGTGCCTCGATGTGTGCTGATCCACCTGAGAAACAGAGCTGAGGGCCCCAGGAAGAGTGATAGGAGCCTTCTCGTTCTGTTGGAGTCTTCTTTTTCTAAGGGCTGTGCCTTGCCTTCGGCTACCAGGCAGAGAGAACAATATGGCCGTGCTGAACGTGCAGATCCCTTCCTCTCTGCACCAGAGGAAAGTGTTAGGCAGGTGTTGTAGTTAGGGTTTGTGAGGGAGTAGATTTAATCAGGACACATAATTTATAGGATTATTTTTTAATATTCACCCAAAAAGTCAAATGCAGAAGAGTGCAAGAGATCTGTCCACACGCTAGAGACCTAAAGGATCCAGCTGAGGGCCTGGATCCCATGGCAGTGTCCTGCACAAGTCCAGCTGAAGACCCAGAGCCCATGGCAATATCTTCTTCAAGTCCAACTGGAGGCATAGAGCCCACAACAGTGTTTCATGCAAGTCTGTATTGGGGATCTGCACTGGCAAGGCCCAACGGTCAGTGGTGGAAGCTAGAAAGTCTGTGCCAGTGGGGTGAAGGATCTGTGTCAGCAGGATGAGGGATCTGCACTGGAGCCAGGGAGCGATGTTTAGGGTGAGGTCCAGAGCTCCCCCGAAGAGAACCATAGCTATCGTCAGTGACAGTAAGGACCCGAGCTCCTCCAATGATAAGAACAGCTGAGTTCTTATCAGGAAAGACCCTGTGACAAGCTTCTCCAGGAGGATCAACAGCACACCATCTTCCCCTTCAGTTCTCCTTTTGTGCTATCGGCAACAGTCCTCAGGTGGGCCTTCCACACCCAGAACCACACTGACTCAGTTCCATTAGTTAATCCACCACAACAGGCAAGATCTCATTGCCTCGAAACTACCCAGAAAAATGGGAGAAATCCATTTCTGCTCCCATGATGTGTACAGTGAAACCAAGAAATGTCAAAAGTGCCCCACTTCTGTTGGCTGAACTCACTGTTCTCTGTTCCTGGAATGTTCTTCCCCCACCTGCTTTTCCTGGAAAGCTCATCATCATTCTTCAAACTCATCTCTTGCATGAAGTTCCTTATTCTCTGGTTCTGCTCTGTAGCTTCTTTGTAAGGTCAGGTACTTACTGTATTCAGACCAGTCTACTGTGATTTATTTCTTCAGGAATGCACCAGTTTTCAATAATGATCACCAAGTCCTGCCATCCTGTGTTATGGGCAGAGCAAGAACCTCAGAGCAGCTGTGTGACTTATTCAAGGTCGCCTGGCCAGTAACGAATGGGGCCAATTCTCACACCTGGGGCAGCGGGCCTCCAAAACCCTCTGTCCACCAAGGTGTGAAGCTGCCTGTTTAACAGCAAAGGACTCAGATGCGAGGATGTAAGGGTGCGCTTTACCCTTGGCTGACTCCCGACACCAGCTGATATCTGCTCACTGCTGCTGGAGTGCTTTCACACACACCCTACGTCACTGCAGCTGATCCATGCACTAAGGCTGCAAGCTGGGGTGGCTTTGCAGTTTTAAAGCTTATTGCTTTGCAGCCAGGGAGATGGAGGCCTTAAGAAGGGACTTGCCCAGAGTCATCCTATGATTTTTTTTTTGGCAGTTTTAGCAACTTGCAGATAATTAAACCCACACATAGAAACTCCAAATCCCTGCTCCATGTTATAGAAATTAATTCAGTTGTCTGACATGCAATGTTAACGCAGTGGTGACACAATCCCCAAATAAACTGCACATGGTGTTGGGATACTGAAACCTTCCTGTGGTTCCTGTGAAGCCAGGCTTTTCTTTCTTTGGTCATGGTTTAATGTAATGACCAGTGCTGCACATCGCAGTGCGATTACCAACAGTCATTGCCTTCCTTATGCATACCACACTACTGCATGGCTTGAGTCGGTTTTAAGAGTGAACTTCCTGACCCCATTGTTATTTTTTTCTTAATGTCTGTGAGATGCACACCTATGGGAGAACATAGAGATGTGCGTAGTTCCCCATGTTGTAATTTTAACTTGGTCTTTTCCTCTTCTACCCAAGAGCAAGAAACAGAGAAGGCTATTGTTAGAAGAAAATTCCAAATCTTTGATGTATTTTGGCAAGGCATCTTTTTTTTTGCCAAGTTTGGTATCTTAGCAGCAACTGAAACCTCAGATGTGTTTCAGATTCATCTCCCAGCAGGTTGGGGCAGACCTATGCAGTCTGTAGCTCTGTAGGAAGTTCATGGTGGCAGGACTCACAGTTGGGTGGGGGACGCACAAGGACCATTGCCTGGCATCTGAGACAGGGTGTCCTAGTGCTGCCAGTGCAGAGGTGGAAGAAGGGGTTTACTCCTAGTGGGAAGAACAAATGAATTTTGCTCGATATGCGAATTTTTAATTTAAACCTATGTGGATGACTGAAATTGTCATAGGTGGTAAAGCAGATGGAGAACGCAAAGATGAAGACGTCATCATACCTTCTCTTGTGAAATACTGAGTAGCCCTGTGAAATTGGAGTAGATATTTTGGGAGAAGTGAATAGGAGCAAGGTCTGGAAAGAAGAAAGCACTTAAAACACCAGGCTGTTTTGTTTATTTTTCCCCTGGTACTGGGGATCGAGCTCATGACCTCGCACTTGCCAGGCAGGCACTTGTGTCACTGTGCTAAACTCCCAGCCCTGATGCTGTTGTCCTTGTGCCTGACCCTATGGGTGATGGGGAGACCCACGGCAGCAGAGCCTACGGCCAGCTCCTGTTTTGGGAAGATCACTGTGGCAGCTCTGATCTTATGATGTATCGAGATCATAACCTGACAAAGAACCTTGTGGCACAAAATGGGGACGAGATGTGCTGGTTGATGGAAAAAAAAATCAAAGATCCCATTTTCCTACTTGTGTCAAGTCAAATAAATGGAGCCAGATAAACGTGGAAAAAAATCGAGATAGTAGCAAAATTGCCTGGAAGCAGAATGTTTTTCAAAGTCCCTAATGAGGTGTCAGGGAACCTAACGAGACAAAACTCCCTACCTTACACCTAGTTTTTCATGCTGTCCTTTTCATCCAGTCATAATTAAGCTGTGAAATTGGAATTATAACCTGTCATTAAAGATGGAGTCCACTGGCCTGGCTCCCATTTCTCGGAAGAAGCCAGCTCTGTGCGGCCCTGTCTTCCGCAGCTCCTCTCGTCCTTCCCTTTACATGGCTGCAGGCGACGGCATCATTGGGGTGGATTTTGATTAAGAAGAGCCATGTGGCTCTTCTTCATTGATTTCGGTATTGAATTCCGTCATTCTTAGTTAGGAATTATTAGGTAACTGAAGTTGAAAAGAGACTGTCGCAATCTTTGATGCCATTGGCTTGTTAGCAGAAGGGGAGGGTGGATGAGGGGAAACAAGCATCTATAAGGGCCAGATACCTTGTGGTCTCTCTAGATATGCAGGAACCCCTTTGATCTTCCAGGTTGTTACCAGGGAAAGTGAGCATCATTCCCACACACAGATGCGGACACAGCCTGGTGTAGGGTCCTCTAGTTGGAAGAGAATCCCAGTAAGACTTATCCCAAACCCATGCTGTGCTTCTCCACTGCAGTAAAAGGCAATGACTGCATTCTCATGCACATAGGCCCACTGAGAGGGGGCTCAGATTCACCACCTACACTTCATCGAGACTAGTACAAAGTCCCACTAGAGCACTTTGGAGAACCCTCTGACGGGGCACGAGCTCCTTCCTGGAGTGTCAGCAGTCAACCCCAAACCACAGTTAGGAAGCATAGCTAGCACCTTGCTGCATTGCCTCTGAAGTTGAGACCTGCAAGGCTAAAATGTCTGGTGCCAAAGAATGAGGTCAGTCAGGGGCATTTCAGAGGCTATTTCAGGGCATTTCAGGGCAGGGGTTTTGTCCCTGGCATTCTGGAGCGTGAGGGCGGGAAGGAAGGAGCACAGGAGGGCACAGAGCCTGGCCCTGCGTGGGGAGCAGCTGCTCCACGCAGTCAAAGCCCAGAGTCCCGGGGACCATCTTCACTCACTCAGTAGGACTACCGTGTCCTTTCCCTCCAGGACTGGCACAGTAAACTTGCTGAGCAGACTCGTAGTGCAGCGACTGGCAGTGGGGCTGACCTGGAGGAGGGCTGCGGTGGATCCCCACTGCCAGCCTTGTGTGCTCTTCCCCCACCAGGAGCACGCCGCCAGCTCTGCTATGGCCTGCCCAGAGGAGCGCCCTTCCTCCCCACAGCCATTCGAGCTGGGACCTACCTGTCCTGGTCAGACCCTTTCTGTCACAGTCATCTTAGTATAAAACAGGTCCGTGATCTGCTTTTGGGAACCCAGGGGCCAGATGTGTGCCAGAAATTTAGAATGCTTCAGATCTGAGAAAGGCCAGCTGGCATGTGCATTACTTATTATGTAACACCCCCTGCTGGGCCTAGGCAGTACCCATAATAAGCAAGCAAGCAATATTTCTGTTGTCAAATGTACAATAAATAATGTAGGGTGAATGATGCTATAAGTGGTGTTCTGTCCAAGTCAGTTTGTGCTACCTGATTTGTTCAGATCAACTTAGATTTTGCTGCCAAAAATAAGTTAAATGTGCACACAGACACACAAATGAACACACACAAAATGTGGTTTTACAGAACTGTTTGAATTTTTTAATTCAGGGAAGATATTGCTTGTGGATACTTGCTCAGTGCTTACTCCTGTTCAAGTAGTTACTACACGGCCTGAGCGTGCACCGTGTGCCTGGCTCCGTGCTGAGTGGTTCGCATTCACTGCAGAAGATACCAGGTTCCCTGATGGCAGGAGTGCTGACAGTCTGCAGACACTGACCGTGGGCTGTGGAAAGCTAATCAAGGCCAGGTGGAGCAAATTCAATCAATATTTAGTTCTTTAGTCATACATCACAGCTTGATCACCCCATGCAGCCATTTGACCATCTGATGCATCTCATGGTTACCAGACTGGACATCCAAGAACACGTCCCTTGAAGTGGAGCACGCCACTGGACAGCACGGCCTGCAGCTTGTCTGGTATGTGGTGTGGTGGCTATAAACATAAGGACTACCATTTCCTGACCATGTGGCCTTGGCCAATTTTCCTTGATCTCTTAGCACCTCGGTTTTCTCATCTGCAGACAAAGTGTGAAAATAGGATCTACCACTTCGGTGGTGGGGAGGACCGTGGGTTAATCCATATGGAGCTTGTAGAACAGTGGCCAGCATGTAGGTGTCTCCTGGGGGGTGTCACCTACATGGCCATCACTGAGAACAAGACAGTGAAACCAGAGAGAAGTGATTTCCACCCCTCCTGTGTTGCTGAGGGAGGAGGGGATGACTGAATTTGGTGGTGCCGACCTGGAGGCCAGGAGCAGGCACCGGGCCTGCTGGGCTGTAGGGTCAGGCTCTGCTGTGGGGCCCAGAGAGAACCATACTTGTCCTTCATTGATTCCTCAGACCAAGACTCAATTCATATCTTTTATTTTCACTTTATTCCATTTTCTTGTTCCTCATCTTAATTTTTTAAAATCAGCCATAACGAGGCTATTGTAAAGCATTGAACCTATTGTCAGGGCCATATATTTGAGATAATATGTTGAAGCTTCATTGATTTGGGTGACACCAATTGAAATAGAAATAAAGTGCAGCTCCTACTTTCAAGTCATCCAATGAAGCATGGGGTCATTTGGGAGAGAGGCACCAGCCAGAATTGCCTGGATTCAGATGTGAGCAATTCCTGGGTGCAGAGACGGGTGGTTGGTGCTCTTTGTGGAGCTCCAGGCAAAATCTCAGATGGGCTGGACCAGTTAGCATCCTAAACTCATGCTGGATGGCCATGTCATACCACCTCAGCCTTCTGTGCCCATGTGACCATTTGCAACACTAGATAGTAACTCTTACTCTCAGTTTCACGTGCTGTTGTAAAAACCAAATGACAAAAAAACAAAAAAACAAAAAAACAAAAAAAAAAACCAAATGACAGAATCAGGCATGTTGTTAGTTCTAACTAATTTGATAGTGGAGGTGGTGCTTTTCTTCTGGTAGGAGGGGAGGTCTCTGAGCTTTGAGAGAGCAAATAGAAATATCTGGTGTGCATTTGTAATTAGCATCGCTCATGAAAGTGGTAGTCATCAGCCAGGCATGGTAGCGCATGCCTTTAATCCCAGCACTTGGGAGGCTGAGGTAGGAGGAGCCTTGTGAGTTCAAGGCTGGCTTGGGCTACAACACGAGCACAAGGCTGATCTAAGCTACATAGTGTGACCCTGCCTCCAAAAAACTAGGGCTGGGAGTTTGGCTCAATGGCTTAAGCGCCTGACTGTCAGGCATGAAGTTGTGATTTGATCCCCGGTGCCACAAAAAAAAAAAAAAAAAAAAAAGTGGTAGTCATCATTTTTGGTAAAAAGAATGCTGTCATATACACATGATGTGTATATATACCATATATGCATACATGTATACACACATGTATATTCATGCATGCATATATGTGTGCATATACAATTATGTGTATACATACGTATTTATGTGTGTGTGCTATTAACGTCCACTAATTGATGACTTGACCATTTTGGGGAGCAGATGAGGATGCTACTGTTGATACTACCACTTGTGGTCTTTCTGAAGAGAAGGCTTGAAAATACCTTGGTGAAGGCATTATGTCTTATGTTGTTTGTCTTGCTTATAAATGAATTTTAAACTTTACATTAATAGGAAGGACAGTTCTTATAAGCAAATATCTTTCCTTCCAGCAAAGAATGAACATCATCCTCAATCAAGAAATTATTATTTTTGTTTTTGCCCTGATCATCCTAAGCTCATAACTTTTTTAATGCTCATTTTCAGTTATTAACTTGTTATTTCTCTATGCAGCTTCAGCATCAAAAGTTGAGTGACAGAATGAGAGAACAGGAGGTAGGAATAGAGAATAAACTCTAGCTTCTTCATTTTCCAGAGGAAGAAATTAAAAATGTAGAGCAAGCAAGAGGGATGCCTGGGGACTGAGGGCCAGTTAGCGGCAGCTCCAGAGCTGAAATTGCTGCCTTGGACTGAGACCTCATCAGGCAGGTTCTAATAAAAGATTGTGTAGTGAACACTGGAGCAGATCCACGAGTTAAATGAAGCTCACGGGTATTGGAAATGCCTGATGAAGTCATCGCACTATAAAAATGACCTTGCTAATGGGTCTGCAATACCTGAGGCCTTGGCTACTGTATCAGCTCTCAATATATGTAGCGACAAATCATTCCATCCAGTTTGTCATAGCTTAAACAAGTAAGTCTGTTTTCCATCGCCTGATGCTCTGTAGACATGGGTGGATGTCGGCATTGGTTCAGTTATTCAAAGATACCTTTAGGTCTTAGGTTCTTTCTACATTTCTAAGTTTGTTCACAAGTTGGTTGTTTCAAGGGCCAGTCATTTTGTCAACTTCCAAGAAGGATGAAAGAAGTAAAGCTGAAGTTAAAGCTTCACTAGAATTTCTTTCTGTAGGCTTCCACTTGTGTTTCATTGTTTAGAATGATGTTACTGGAGCACACAATGACAGAGCAGGCTGAGTAGTCACCTTCCTAGCCTTTATCATCAGGGTGATAGTAACATGTTTTTAACGATCGGTAGAGGCATAGACCAGTCATCTGAATACCAGTCATGATGGATAACACCCTTGTGGCACACATACAGACTGAACACGAGCTGTTATGGCTGATATTCCTATGGCCCCGCCAAGTCTCACGTAATCATGGCATGTACGCAGCTGAGTCTAGCATTCATGATTGGTCTGTTGTCTGGCTCTGGTGTGAGTGTTGCACCTGCCCAGAGGTGGAGCTGGCATACAGTGTAAGGGAAGGAAGAAGGCATGTCTGCTCTCTCTTGCCAGTTTGTGCCTTGGAGTTTTGTGGCCACCATGAATGGCTGCCCCCCCCACGCCACACTGCCTTGGAGCTAGCTGAGTATGGACTGAAACCTCCAAGAACTGTAAGAAATAAACCTTTCCTTCCCTAATTTTGGGCATCAGGTGTTTTGTCTCAGCAATGAGAAACAAGTAACTAAGACAAAATTTGGTACCAGGAGTGGGGTCATTGCTGTGACTATACCTGACCATGTGGTGCAAGAGCCTTTGGAAATGGCTTGCGGGAAGATCTTGAAAAGGTTCAGAGATGTTGCATGAAAGAGTGATGCTAGAACAGTTTAGTCTGTTTCATATGGGAGGTTCTGGACAGAACTCAGGAAACCAGAAGGCTGATAGAAAGGCTGCTGGTAAAGACCAGACTTAGGAGGTTTCTGCTGGAAAGAAGGACTGCATTGGTTGTTGGACTCCACACGATGTGTATTATGGCTTGGCAGAAAGTTTGTCTGCATTCTCCTCATGTCCAGAGACTGCCTGAGACTGAGATTAAGGGTGGAGGTCTGATTAATCTGGCAAAAGAAATTTCAAGACAGTCTAATGTTGAGGTGGTGGCATGGCTATTGTTGGGAGCTTTTAACCAGATTTATGTTGCAAATCAAAAGCAAAGAGCCCCGTATGGTGATTTAAAACATTGTGAGTTTGGCCAGGAAACCATGGACTATAAAGATAGAGCTGAGACCTCAACTGCTGAGAAGGAACAAAGAAATAAAAAAGATGCCCTGGGGGCATCCCAGGAAGCAGTGGGTCTCCACCTTTTGCAGCCTCAAAGTGGCAAAAGTGAAAGACTTTGCTTGGAGGAGAAAGCCATAGAGCGCCATGTTCCAGAGTGGCAACAGAAGCCACAGGAGTTTCCAGAATGGCAGTGGCTTCACCAGATTCCAGAATGGTGGTGGCATAGAAAAGCTTTTCCTCACAGTCAGGTTCAGAGAGCTTATAAATCCAGGCACTTGACCCCTACAGACAAGAGAGAGGAAAGCCTGGCTACTTTTCCAGCTGGCAGTGGACCTTGGTGGCGTCCATGTAGTGCCGGTGTTAGGTGCAAGGAAAATGCATGAATTCTGAGGTTAAGGCAGCTTCCACCCCAACTTCAGAGGGCCTGGGAGGCCAAGCATGTTGCCCTGAGAGGGCAATATGTAAAGATACAAGGGTGAAGCCAAAAGTGCAGTGGAGACTCCAGAAGTTTGGAAAAGCCAGAAATGTGGATCATCCAAGGAAAGCTGCAAAAACTGAGCAAAATGGATTTAAGAGAGAAGCTGTAGGAACTGGAACCCCTGGAAGTGCCGTGGAGGTGAAGTCACTCAAGCCTTTTATAGCTTGCAATCAGACTGCTTCAGATACTGAGTGTGAAACTCTTAAGACTTAATGCTTGCCTCCTGGATTTTGGACTTGCTTTGGTTCCAATGCTTTCTATTCCCCTCTTTGTAACTTTTGGAATGGTAAAGTTTATCTTGCGCCTTTGCATTTTGGAAGTGTTTAACCTGTTTTCATTTGTACTGGGGGTTATAATTAAGAGTTTGCCATAGATCTTGCAGGAGATTTGGAACTTAGACTTTTCAGCAAGGCTGAAACTGTTAGGTCTTTGGCAACTCTTGGAAAGGGACTAAATGACTTTTTTATAAAGGATGTACATGCGTCTTTGGGTGGCCAGGGATGGAATGTTATGGTTTATATTCCTATGACCCCACCAAGTCTCATGGAATCATGGCATGGATGTGGCTGAGTCTAGCATTTGTGATTGGTTTGTTGTCTGGCTCTGGGATTGATCGTGTGTGTGTTACACCCGCCCAGGGGTGGAGCTGGCACACAATGTAAGGGTGGGAAGAAGTCATGTCTGCTCTCTCTTGCCAGTTCACACCTTGTGCTTTTGTGGCCACCTTGAATGGCTGACCCCCCTGCCATGCCACACTGCCTCAGAGCCAGCGGAGTATGGACTAAAACTTCCAAGAACTATAAGAAATGAACCTTTCCTTCCCTAATTTTGGGCATCAGGTGTTTTGTCTCAGCAACGAGAAAGAAGTGACTGAGACACAAGCCTCACAGGTCACAGGAGGTGATGGGAGGTGACAGAAGCACAACCACATTTGTTGCTGTCAAGTGCAACATCAGACTCAGCAAAGATTTTGTGGCTTTAGAATTTTTGTTGTAATTGCTCAACTCTGTCATTGTTGTACACACAGTCATAGCCAATATATAAATGATGCACTTACCCGTGCTCCAATAAAACCGCATTTACAAAACAGGCAAGAGACCAGAGGTGGCCTGCTGTGAGCCTGTGAGTCTGTACCCATCTCCATATTTGGGATGCCCTAGCCATGTGGCTGATTACCTTTGGTGCTCTCTTTCTGGGTGGTATCAAAGGGGCATTGGCAACATTTTCCAGCTCTGGATGAAATAATCCTCCTTCCTCTCCTGTGGATGGGAAACCATTTCATCCTCCTCAGAATGCTCTACCTACTGCTTTCATATATCACCCATGAATAATGATGTAGAAATTAATCTTAAGAGAGCAATCTTATGTCTTTCACTTTGGGGGAATTTTCTGTGTTACCTAAGTACTGTTGCCTAGAACAGTGATAATGCTTGAGAGAGTCAGTAAAATCATCATTATGAAAGTGCAAGCTCCAGAGCAGTCTATGAGAACTCCTGTTGGAAACTGCCTCCCTTTCTGCAAATACTTGCAATATTTCAAGGCCCTTCCACACTGACCAAGGACCACACTGTTTCCCGGCATCAAACCTGCCTCTGTCTGAGCTTCTCTTATCTTCCTCACAGCAACTCAGTTGCTTAGGGAGTGTATTAATTACCACAGGAGGGTCACTGAAGTGAGCTCTTCACTTACAAGAACCCCCTGGGGATTCCGGTGCACAAATGCATGCCCACACTCACACACTCATTAGACAGAAGTTTTTGCCGTTTGTGCCTCAGCCTTTGACCACGGACACTTTGTGATGGCAGAGAGGATGTCGCTGATGAAAAGCTGGAGCTTGTCAGTATCAGACTTGCCAAAGGCAGCTTGTGCAGGTCTGCTGTTGGGTGCGTGGAGTTTAGGAGACGCACATTCACCTGGGGATCGTGAGCTGCCCACTGCTCAGACCAGGATCCTGGGTATTATCCTCCATGTGTCCCTTTCCTGTGCATCTTCTGGCCAATCAGCAGCCCAGTCCTGACCAGAACCTACTTGCCCACGTATCTCCTTGGTGAGAGTGATCTTCATTCTCTGTACCCGTGCATTGTCTTTTGGGAGGGATGTCCTGACTCGGGAAGAATTTCTTGGGCCACGGTGACGACTCTGAGAGCACTTGTCTTGCATGCTGGAACTATGTGCTTGTCTGTTTTCCCCCCAGGTGGCAGGGTCCATATGGACAAGGAACACGAGCATCTTCCTTGTCTTCTATGCCCAGTGTGGAGACTGGCGCAGAACCAGAACTCATCAACATTTTCTCTGTTCCTGTCTCACAGGCATGGCTGTATTTCAGTGTTGTGGCTTTTTCCTGTCCTTAAAAGCTTCAAGAAAGAGTATCCCCCACAGCCTCGCACAGGCCCCCTTTTCTAGTTTGGGGTGTTACATTCAGATGGCTCCACCCTCTGGGAAGGGTCAAGACAGATTGTGGGACATGTGCCTCGTGCTTCATGCATGTCACTGGTGGGAATGTTTTTAGAACAATTATTCATTCATTTACTCAGGATACGGTTATTATAAGCCTACAGTGGTGCTGGACACTAAAGTAGAGACTGCGGGACGCATGAGTCATGACCTAAAAATGAATGATCATTCAGGTGCTATATTTACCAGACACTTGTGCTGGGACCATATTAAAGGCTTCATTTTCTTTTTATTATGCACCTATGAGGTATCTACATTTATCTTCACTTTATAGGAGAGAAAATAATGTCACATGTTTGGGATGGCAAAGCTGGGACGTGTTAAGGTACAAAGCATCAACTTTCCTTCCAAGGAACTTGTAGTCTCACTGGGGAAAGAATTATGAGATGATTCATGCATTCATTCAGTAAGTACTGTGTGCTGCTTGCATCTCCTTCACTGTTCTAGAATCTTGGGATAAAGCTGTGAGCTGGCTGGCTGGGCTCTTGCTCCTAGCCATCTGCATGTATGTGAGGAAAGCATGCTCTGGCTGGGAAAGTGTCAGAGGGGATCAGGGGCTCTTCCAGCTGGGGTGACTGGGAGCCTTCCTAAGGCGATGCTGCTTCTGCTGAGACCACAAGGCAAGGGGAAGCAAACGCGTGAGGTCAGGACATGCTGCACAGAGGAAACTAGACACTGATGCTTGTGGCTGGAGGACAGGGAGAGAGGGTCAGAGAGGGAGAAGGAGTTTGTGCAGGACCACGGGGGCCTTTATGAGGCCTCTGAATTTATTCCAAGTGAAGTGGGCTTCTAACTTCATAGTTACCTCTGGCTGCTTTGGAGAAAGGATTATAATAAGATCAAGAGGGGAGATATGGAGAGTAGTTAAGAGGCTTGGAAGAAAGGGAGAAGGAGAGTGAGAGAGAGAGAGACAGAGAGACAGAGATAGAGAGAGACAGAGAGAGGCAGAGAGAGAGAGAGAGAGAGAGAGAGAGAGAGAGAGAGAGAGGGAGAGAGAGAGAGAGAGACTATGATGACAGTGGGTTGGATCAGGGCAGCTGTGGTAGAGGAGGAGGGAGCGAGCCGGACAGATCCAGGATGGAACCAGAGAAGTAGAGCTCAGGGAGCTGAGAGACCTGGGCGCAGTGAAATGTGAAAAGGGCGTTGTGTCATTCAGAGAAACGCACAGGAAGACATTTAGCCATCCCCTGATCAAGGGTTTTGCAAATTATGTTCCAAGCAAATGCTGTGTGCTGTAGAATGTTAAATGGGATTCTTGGAGAAAAATAAAATTCTTTCTTGATTAAGACAGAAATCTGGACAATGCTGTGCCCTGCACTGCAGAGTGCTAACAAGCCTGTAGCAGAGTCGGGGCTTTGGGAAGCTCATTCACGCTGACACCTATTTGACTTTATGGTGGCTTTTCTTGAGTTCAGCTGCCCTTGGAATGTCTTTCACAGAATCCCTTGTCCAGCACCGCCACACCATGGAGAAGGTTCAGTGGGACAAGATGATTTAGAATAACATTTTTGTTGTTGTTGTTTTGTTTCTTTGTTTTTTGCGGTACTGGAAATTGAACCAAAGGCCTTATACATGCAAAGCTGCAGTCCCAGTCCTTTTAATTTTTTTTTTTTAATTTTGAGACAGCATCTCACTACATTACCAAAGCGGGCCTCCTACCTGTGATCCTCTTACCTCAACCTCCTGAGTAGTTGGAATTACAGTCATGTACAGGGCTTCAACAGCATTCTTCTTTCACCTGTGGCATGATGTGACCTGGAAGGGGACTTGCCCAAGGTCACACAGCTGGGAGAAGCAGAGCCTGGCAGAAATCTTGCTTCTCTGACTTAAGATATTGTGTTTTCCAGAACCCACGTAGCATCTGCATTTGCAGAGAATTGTGCTGTTGTTGATAATGGTCCCGACTACAAGTAACACCCACCTCTGCTTGTTGCAGGAACAAAGCATTCCCCTACCCCTCCCAGAAGGGCCCTAACTCAGAAAACGTGATGCGCCTTTCCCTGGCCAAGATGTCAGGCTTATAAATTCTCTCTCTAATGAACCACAGAGAGTTGTAAAAACTGCACACAGTGAGAAATGCAGCAGTCATGGTGGCCTGAGGGGTCGAGGTACTAGTGAAATATGTTTGCAAACGCAACTCCCCAGCAACACCCTAAATCATAATGGGCTATAATCAGGTGATAATTAACACTGAGTCTAGACTCAGCAAAAACAGACCAGAAAGATTACATGTTTTAAGGTTGCAGAGATGCAACTCGAACTCACGGGGGATCTATCCATTGTTGTAGAGTGTGCCTCTGTGGTTTCTGGCTGCAAGGCAAAGAAGTATGTTTTGAGATCAAATTTTAATCCAGATTTTGCTGTCTTCTAGCTGGGAAACTGGGTTTGACTTGCTTAATTTGTCTGACCTCAGTTTCTTACCTGTGAGACAGAGCTAATATGTCCTTGCACTGATGAGGCCAGTCGGTCTCCTGTACATGAGAGCTTTTAGTTATGTGCGTAGGTTCTC
The DNA here is from genome assembly GCA_004363535.1 of Dasyprocta punctata. NCBI lineage: Eukaryota > Metazoa > Chordata > Mammalia > Rodentia > Dasyproctidae > Dasyprocta > Dasyprocta punctata. Next base: position 29,399 of record RJWM01011245.1, on the reverse strand, counting down.
TCCTCTCTACACACCAGGTTGCTCTGATAACCCTGGTTGCCAGTGACCTTGGTGTAATGGTTGATACATTGTGTTGACTTGAGAAGTTTAGATGCTTAACTAAGTAACTCAGCAGTTCTACATCCTACGATATAGAAGACATATCCTAGGGCATCATCTATTTATGCTCCAGGATGTCATAATGGTTAATTCATTGTGTGAACTTGAGAAGTTTAGAAGTTTAAGTAAGTGATTCAGCAGGAGCCAAGGTCCTCACTTTGTAAACATCCTGAGCCTGTGCAAGAGAAAGCTAAGGAGAGTGGACCCCCAGTGACTCACTAAGGTACCTGCAGCTGGACTGCCCCAGGCAGGGACCCCACAAGATGGGGTGTGGACACACATGTAAGCATTTGGTAAGTCAGATGAACCAGTGTTGTGCTTTGGCACACAAGCAGAATAGAAGGTATAGAAAGTGGCTACCATTCATTCATATATATATATATATATATATATATATATATATATATATACATATATATATATATATCAAAGGGCTGGGGAGAACCCTAGCAACAAAATATCAACCCCAGCCCTGACATCCAGAGGCTAAGATCAGCCTTATACCCAGCACAAATCTCACTGCAAAATTGACTGGCATACACAACACATTTCTGAGATCAGAGTTGGATCTACTACAGAACTGTGAATGCCAGAGGAGTTTTAGTTTGTTCATTTTTCTATTTTTTTTAATTGGCTTTCTTTCTTCTATCCAGTTGAAGTCTTTTAAAATTTAGTTTAATTTGGTCTTATTTTATTTTGTAGTGTTCTTTTTGTTTTCTATTTTTAGTCTATTTTATATCTCTTTTTTTATTTTCTTTCTTTAGTGACTTAGATTTATTAATTTTCTGTTTGCGTTCATCCACTTGTCTTCTCTCTTTTACAAACTATCTTGCTTGATTTTATAATGCTTTCATGTGAATAAATATTGTCTCTTCTCTGCCAGGTTCACTTCAACACTCCTTTGCTTCCTTTTCCATTCTTTCTCTCCTCTATCCTCCAGTTTCCCAAAACTTGGGTGATCAGCCTACGCCCTCCAGCCCTGCTCGAACTATACTGGATCTCATTCACATCTCTATCTTGTCTCCTATTCTTCTTAATGCTCTCCAACAACAGGACAAAATCAACTCACTAAAGGGAAAATCATTGCATACAGGTTCTAGCATATGCTGGATTCTACGATACAACTGTATGATTTGCTTCTATAGTTAAAAGTGTCAGGCTAATAGTTACCATAGTTTGTCAGTAACCAGGCTGCAATCAAGCCTGTTGTTATTGTTAACTGTACTACTTTAGCCAGGATACCCTACCTGCTATAATCAATTTTCCTCTCCCATATGACAACACTGTGATTATATGGGATCATTTACATCACTGTAATCCATCACCAAAGGACTGGGAGCTGAGCCAAATAGGTAACAGCTTCTCATCCTCAACACTTTGAGAAGGTTGGTTCTCCAGATAGACACAAAGACCAAGAACCACCTGCATCTAGAAGATATCCCTTTGGAACTGCCATTTCCTAAGAAAGTCTCAATACTAGGGATAAAGCTATCTACCAAAATCTGTATGCATCAATACAGAAAACAAAATAATACAAAAAAATTGAAAATAGAAAATGATAAGTCACAGAAGCAATATGCAATCCCAGAGTCCCAACCCATCAAAGACAAGTCCAGAGCACAGAAAGGTAAGTGTTGTAGTCAGGGGTTACAGGGAGAACAACTACATACAGGACACCAAGTTTATTATACTATTTTATAATAGTCACCCAGAGTTGAACACACGAAAGTGCAAGAAAATCTGTCTACAACAACCAGAATATTTAGCTGAGGGCCTGAATCCCATAGCAATGTCTTGCAAGAGTCCAGCTAGGACCCAAATGCATGACAATGCCTCCCACAAATCCAACTGGAAATCTAAGAGCCCACAGTAAGGACTCATGCTAGTCTATTTATGGTTCTGTGCCGGGAAGGCCAAAGGTCAGCGGTGGAACTAGGAAGTCTATGCCAGCAGGGTGAAGGAGCTGTGCAGTGGGTTGAGGGTTCTACATGGGAGCCAAGAAGTCACGCTCAAAAGAAGAAGCAGGGCTGCCCTGAAGTGTACCACGGCCATCCTCAGCGGCAACGAGGTCCCGTGCTCCTCTGACGATGGAGAACAGTCGAGTACAGGTCAGGAAGCCCAGTGTGACAAGCTTCTCCACCACACATCTTCCCCTCCAGAGCCAGGAAGCAATGCACAATGTGAGGAGCAGAGCTCCTGCAATGTGAACCACAGCCACTCTCATTGATGAGGTCCCGAGCTCCTCCAACGATAATGGCTGAATCCATATTGGGTAAGCCAGCATGACAAGCACCTCCAGGAGAACCAGCGGCTCAAAATAGCAACTCTTGAAAGAACCCACAACACCTTGCTCTTCTTCTCCACATCTCTATTTATGCTGGTAACTTCTTCAGGTGGGCCATCTTTACTCAACACCAGCTGAATTAATTCAGCTGGTGCTAAGTTGACCACCAGTTTTTAATCCATAACAATAAGGAAATCAGAAACCAACCATTGGAACTTTCCAAAATGATAGGAATAGAAGTGATAAAATAAATGGAAGAGGCTTAGAAAAAATAACCTCTAAGATGCAAAAAGAAATGATCAAAGTGAATATTAAAGCAGACACAGATAAAGAAAAGCAGAGGAGCTCAAGAAAACAATGAAAACCGTGAAAGCCCAACATAAAAAGAAATAGAATCCATGATTCAACAGACACAAACAGAAGTCCAGATGATTAAAAACTCCTTTGAAAGTATACACAACAGATTGAATGAAGGTGAGGATACAATATCAGATCTAGAGGACAGAATTGCAGCTAGTGACCATGAAAAGAAAAATATATTAAAATTAGACAGAGACCATGAAAAATCAATCCTACAGCTACAAGATGAAGCAAAGAACAACATAAGATTGATTGGAGTCAGTGAGAAAGCCAGAGATGTGCAAAAGACATAAAAAACAAAACAGAACAAAACACCTCACAGAAATAATGGCAGAAAATTTCCCAAACATGAATAAAAAATTTAACATGCAAACAAATGAAGCAAAAAACACTCCAAATAGCCATGAACAAAATAAATCTACACCACAGCACATAATAATAAAGATTTGAGAAATTCGGCGCAAGAACAGAATATTAAAAGTGGCTAGAGAAAGAAAACAAATCACCCATAAAAGAAAATCCATTAGAATCACAGCAGACTTTTCAACACATACACTGAAATCAAGGAGAGCTTGGAGTGAGCAATTTCAAGCCCTAAAGGAAAAACAATCTTCAACCCAGATTGATGTACCCTGCAAAACTATCTTTCTAAATCAATGGAGAAGTAAGATACTTCCTATGACAATTGAAGAAATCTATGACCACCAAACCAGCTCTACAGAATGCTCTGAAGGACATATTACAAAAAGATAACAAAGACCACAAACACATGAACACCAATAGAAAGAAGCTGCTAAGCAGTGCAAGCAATTAAACAGAGCAGAAAGACAGGGAACAAATAACAGAAAAACAACATGAAAAAGATAAGCCAATACATATTACTTGTAACCATTAGTTTGAATGGTCTCAACTCACCAATCAAATGAAACAGAATGGCAGAATGGATCAAGAAACAAGATCCAACAACATGCTGCACTCAAGAAATACATTAACCCCCCCTAAATTAATAGACTAAATGTCAAAGGATGGAAAACAATTCTCCATGCAACAAGAATCCAATAAAAAGTGGGGGTAACTATTCTATTTGTAGACAATGTAAACTTTAAGCCAAAACTGATCAAAAGAGACAAAGAAGGTAACTATATACTTATTAAGAGAAAATTCCAAGAAGAAGAGTTAACAACCATAAATGTATATGCACCAGACACTGGTGCATCCAACTACATAAAACAACAGATATGAAGAACCAAATAAGCGCTAGCACAAATGTAGTGGGGGACCTTAATACTTCACTCTCACATATAGATAGGTCAATTAGACAAAAAAATCAACAAAGAAATATCAGGATTAAACCAATTCTCTGATCAAATGAACTTGGCAGATATCTACAGTGTTCCACCCCAAAACATCAGAATGCACATTCTTCTCAGCTGCACATGGTACATTCTCCAAAATAGGCCATGTATTAGCCCACAAAACATATTTAAATGAATGTAGAGAAATCAAAATAATCCCATGTGTACTATCTGATTATAGTGAAATGAATCTGGAAGTCATTGGCAAAAGAAACCACAAAAGCTACATAAACACATGGAAATTAAGCAACACCCTTATGAGCAACTAATGGATCTCAGAGGAAATTGAAGACTCTCATATCAGGAAAACAGAATAAGCTCAAATAAACAAACTAATGTTGAACCTCAAACTTGTAGAAAAAGAAGAACAAATGAAATCCAAAGTTCATACAAGGGAGGAAATTATAAAGATAAGGGCAGAAATTAATGCAATTAAGACTAAGAAAATAGTACGTAGAATTAATAAGTTTATTCTTTGAAAGAATAAACAAAATTGATAAACCATCAAAAAGAGGAAAGAAAAATCACAAATTCAAGCAATTAGGAATGAAAAGTGGGAAATCACAATGGATCTTACAGAAATTCAGAAGATCATCAATACTTACCAATAGAACTTACATTCTAATAAGATGGAAAACACAGAAGAAATGAACAGATTCCCATACACAGTTGAATTGCCAAAATGAAATCAAGAAGATATATAAATTTAAGTAACCCAATATCAGCTAATGAAATTGAAAATGTAATTTAAACAAAGAAAACAACAAAGAAAAGCCCAGGCCCTAATGGATTCACTGAATTCTACAAGAAATTTAGAGAAAAAACTAATGCCACTAATGCTGAAAACCTTTAAGGAAATTGAAAGGGAAGCAATGCTTCCAAAATTATTCCTGGAAGCAAGTATTACCCTGATTCCACAACCAGGGAAGAACCTAACCAAAAATGAAAACTACAGGTCAATCTCCCTAATGAACATAGATGCAGAAATTCTCAATAAGACATTGGCAAATAGAATGCCACAAATCATCAAGAAGATTATACACCATGACCAAGTAGGATTCTTCCCAGGAATACAGGGATGGTTCAACATATGCAAATCAGTACATGTAATACAGCATATTAACAGAACCAAAGGCAAAAATCACCTAATAGATGCAGAAAAGGCATTTGACAAAGTCCAACACCCATTCATCATAAATACCCTACATAAAATTGAAATAGATGGTCTTTACCTAAATCTGATGAATGCCATCTATGACAAACCAACAGCCAACATTATACTAAATGGTCAGAAACTGAAAGGTTTCACTCTAAAATCAGGAACAAGACAAGGTTGTATGCCATCACCACTTCTGTTCAGCATAGTTCTGGAAACATTAACTAGATCAATTAGACAAGATAAAGAAATACAAGGAATAACAATAGGTAAAGAAGATTGTCTGTTACTTTTCTCTCATTGCTGAGACAAAACACCTAACACCCAAAATGAAGGGAGGAAAGGTTCATTTAGCTCATTTTTTGTGGAGGTTTCAGTCCATAATCAGGTGGTTCCAAGGCAGAGTGGCGTGGCACAGGGGCAACACTTCAAGGCAGCAGTCAGAGCAAAAGGGGAAAGCAACCCTCCTCTCCTCCCTTATATGTACACAGGCTACCTCCATCTTTTCAGGGTGGGTGTAGCACTCACAAGATCTCTTTGCCCTCCTCTTGCACAGGATGAGGATATTTACAAAGTAAGAATCCTGGCTCCTTACTGAGTCTCTCAGTTAAAGCTACTAAATTTCTCAAGTTGACACAATGTATCAGCCCTAAAAAAGAAGTTAAATCATAATTATTCACAGATGACATGATACTCTACATAGAGGACACCAAAAACTTCACCAAAAGACTTGTAGACCTAAAAACTAAATTCAGCAGTGTAGCTGGATACAAAGGCAACACTCAAAAATCAGTAGCATTCTTGTACACAAGCAACAAACTCACAGAGAAATTAGGGAAACAACACCCTTTACAAGAGAATTCAAAAAAATGAAATACTTAGGAATCAGTCTAAGAAAGGAAGAAAAAATCTATACATTGAAAATTATAGTACTCTAAAAAAAAGAGATTGATGAGGATATGAGAAAATAGAAAGATATCCCTTGCTCAGGATAGGAAGAATCAGTTGCGAAAACTGCTCTCTTCCCAAAACTGTTATACAAATTTAATGCAATCCCGATTGAAATAACTTTAGCATATCTCACAGAACTAAAGAAAATATCCCTAAAATTTGTTTGGAACCAGAAGAAACCTAGAATAGCAAAACCAAATCTGGGTAACAAAGCCAAGTCGGGGGTCATTACAATTCCTGACCTGAAATTACACTACAAAGCTACTTTGATAAAATCAGCAGGGTACTGGCAAAAAACAGACCCAAGGATCAGTGGAACAGGATAGAAGATGCAGACACAACTCCAAATGCACTCAGCCAGATTATCTTTGACAGAAGGACCAAATATGTTGACTAGAACGAAGTCTCTTTAGTAAGTGGTGTTGGGAAACTGACTTTCCACATGCCAATCACTAAAACTTGACCCATATCTATCAGCATGCACTAAACTAAAGTGAAAATGGATCAAAGATCTAAATGTTAAAAGAGAAACACTACATTTACTGGAAGAGAAAATAGGAAGAAATCTTGAAGACATAGGTGTAAACAGAAACTTTATGAACACAACACAGACTACATAGGAAGTACTACAAAGAATCAACAAAAGGGATCTCACTTTATGAAAATGCTTTTGCACAACAAAAGAAATCACTGAGAAAGTGAAAAGACAACCCACAGAGTGGGAAGTAATTATAGCCAGTTTCTCTCAGATGAAGAACTTCTATCTAGAACATATAAAGAATTGAAAATATCAGGACCTTAAATCTAAAGACCCAATCCAAAAATGGGTATCTGAGATAAATACACACTTCTCAGGTGAATAAATATGAATGGCAAATAAACATATGAAAAAAAGTTCAACATCATTGGTTATTTGAGAGATGCAAATTAAAGCAACACTGAGAGTCCATCTAACTCCAGAAAGAATGGCTACCTTTCAGAAATCAATCAGTAAGAAATGCTGGTGGGGCTGTGGGGAAAAGAAACCCTTCCCTACTCTTCTTGGAAGAGTAGACTGGTGCAACCACTGGAAATCAGTGTGGAAATTCCTCACAAAACTAGGAATTTCCCTTCTGGGTCTCTTTCCAGAAGAATTAAAAATATCATACTAAAGCAATACATGTTCACCCATGTTTATAGTAGCACAATTTATAATAGCTAAATCTTGCAGACAACCCAAATGCCCATCAACCGAGTAACGGATAAAAAAGGTGTGGGTGTTTCAATGGAGTACTACTCAGCCATAAAGAAGAGACTTTTACAGGTAAATGAGTGCGACTCAGCATACTCATATGTGAAATAAATTGGACCCACATGTGTAAATATCATATTGCCTCACTAGTGTGAGAAACTGAACAAGTAAATAAGATTCAATATATACAATAGATATTGTGAATTGGGAAGATCTTGTTCAAAAGAAAAGAGAAATTATGATAGGGGAAAAAGGAAAGGAAGGAGGGGCAAAGGAAAAAATCTCTCTCTCTCTCTCTCTATATACACACACACACACACACACACACACACACACGCACAGGATAGTTGAGATAGTTATACAGCCAATCTCTCTTAGTTCATTGAAGAGAAAGGTCTGAGTTAATGTTTGGACAAGATATCAGGCCTATATCTTGTACTCTGAGTATCTGCTATGAACATAACAATGTGCGATGTATTAATCATTGTTACTGTCCTACTATCCTGTTTTGAAACTCTGTTTTGTTGTTATTTTTATTTTTATTTTGTTTTTCCTCTTTAAAATGAAGAAAAAGAGGAGGCCAGGGAGGTGGTGTGAGTGCTACACCTGCCCAGGGCGGGCGGTCTGCTTACAGTGTAGCAGAGGAGAGGAGGCCTGCTCCCCATTTTGCTCTGGCTGCTTTTGCTGTCTTCTGCTGCCGTGACCTGTTGCCCCTCACCATGCTGCCCTGTCTTGGAGCCAGCTGAGTGAGGACTGAAATCTCCACAAACTGTGAGCTAAATAAACCTTTCCTTCCTTAATTTTGGGCATCAGGTATTTTGTCTCAGAGAAAAGCAATCAGGACACTTGGTGTTGGCTCTTTGTGCATTTAGATGGGTGAGGACATGTTTGATTGCAGATGGCCGAATCCCACTTTGAACCCACTTAACCAGAAGACAAAGTGTTATACTTTGCTTATTTGCTATTTGAAAATCTTAAGTTGCTTTATGTCATAGTGACAAGGGATACTATGCGTAGTTTTACTTTAGCGATGAGTCCAGGGCTTACATAAAACCGTATTTTGGTCTTTTGACTCTGTGACTTTGTTCCTATAGCCAGCTGCTAAAGGTAGGGTAGAGTGGCTGTCCATAAACTTGGAGACCCAGTTCAAAGGTTAAGATTCCTAGAAAGAGCCCTCCATTGGTCCTGCTTATCTGGAATGCACCACCACATGACCAGGACCAAAATGAACCACAGCAGGGTACACCGGCATCTATGCATAGCAGAGTTGGAGAGAAGGAACGTCATGGAGAAGACTCCACACGTGGTGGGTACAGGGCTGACCAAGCACATAGATGTTCATTCAATACCTGTCCTTCAAAGCGAAGTTTCCAGTGGGCCTTAGTGGTCAGCTAGCTGCTCCTCTGGCTTGTCCAGCTTCCAGTGCACCCACTTCTCACCAGTATCCCTTTGCCACTGGAGATCCTCACCAGCACATATCCTTGGCCTGGAGTCTAGCTCATCCTTCTTTGCATGTCCTCTACCATCAGCCTTCCAGTGGTCCCACCTTCTTGCACCTGATGAGTGTGGGTCTAGCTTTTAAACAGGTGTTTGGATTTTGAGAGGTATCACACATTACTGGACCAGAACTACTTTAAGTTCTCCCTACCAGGACCCTTGTAGCTCTTGTGCTACCTGAAGTCTGAATGCCCAGTTCTCTCTATTCTATAGCTCCTTGAGTGACCTAGGAAGTCCTACTACTCCTGTAGGTGTGCTGGACTTGCTGTCCTTTGCTTGCAACCAGAGGTCCTTAACGGATGCTGGCAGAGGTGCTCCTGGAATCCAGTAAGTGCCCTCCACAACTCACACTGAGCCTGTCTGGTACCCAGATGCTCACAAAACCTGCTGCGACTTGTTGGCAGTACAACCTTCCTTCATTTATTTCTTTTCAAATCAACTATCCTCTTTCCTCAAAAAGAACTTTAGATCAAGCCCCACATGTAAATCAGTAAAAAGCGGGGCTACATTATTTGGGTAAGGAAAGCCCAAACCCTAGAGGTTCAGTGACTATCTTGTTCCTTAGGAAAGTTTAAGGAACTCTAGTGATCTCTGGAACACAGTTGAAAATTCCCGAGTCTGATGGTGTCTCGGTCCCTTCCAGGGTTAAAGTTCTGCAGGCTGAGCACGAGCCAGGGCTGCCTCTGTGACCTGGGTACCTCGTCCTCCCCGGCCTTCTACGTCTCAAGTCTGCTCCATCTGGGGACCTAGAAGGCATCCTTCTCTAAACTAATATCTCAGTTTAACAGTGCCTCTAAGACTCTTTCCAGCTAAATGTTTTATGTGTGCGTGTCACTGGGGTATTCCATACTATTTGGGGCACTTGTATGTCATTAAGCATAAGGCAGCCCAGGTTAATTGAAATTGTTATTTTTGGAATTGAAATTATTTTTTTCTTCTAATTGAAGCTGTTCTCCCAGAACAAAAATGTCACATGCTTTGTAGTTCAGAGTCATAGTTCTGAAAATGTAGTACATATTAGGATCACTAGATCTGAAATATAGATTCCCGGGCACCACCTCAAAAATGCAGGTTAGTATAGCCTCAGTGAGTTCTACAAAACTGAATTTGTAAAACAGGGGAAATAACTACCCACATCATCGCGTTGTTTCCATTCCTAAGTGTGACTTTTAGCCTAGCACTTTGCTTTATCATAAAAACTAGATAAGTAAAACCGTTACTATTGCTCTTAGTTTTGCTCATGATGTGCTAGCTTGTCAAGTACCATTTCTGATTTATCCAGAACCAGTACCAGTACCAATTCAAGCAGGCATTGAGAGTGACATCTACTACATTAGTTCAAGTTTATCCTCATGTCATACCTATGACAGACCCGTAGCTCTTCCCACAGCCACTCTCTCTGACTTTAGTTTCCTCCATTTGGTTCATTCTCTGAAGAGTACTCAGAGTAATTTTAGTAAAATTTAAATCTGGTAGCAGAGAGTGCCTTCTGCAGAAAGATCCCCCCATGGCTCCCCAGTGCTCCCAGAATGATAGCGTACATTTTCCCCAGTACTATGCGTAGTGTGGCACATAAGACCCTGTCTAAACACAAATTTTTCCATACTTCATCTCCTTCGGTCTTGTTTGACCAGCACAGTGCACAAGCTGTGCACTTCCAAAGCTTCCCACTTACTTTCCTTCCTGGCTTTGGTCATTTGATGGCCTCTGCTTAAAACATGCCAGATGCTGTTTTGCTTGGACAGTGGCTTTTCAAATTCTTCTTGACTTTTTCTGCAAAGCCCTCCCTGCCTTCTGAAACATTACGTGTGATTCATTCTTATATGCGGTTACTGCATTCTGTTCCTTTATTGTCATAGCACTTACCCCACTAAGTTGAAGTTTGCTGGATCCCTCCCGAGTCACAGAACCCCAGGAGGCAAGGACTGTGTCTTTAACACCTTTTAATCTTCAGGGCCCAGCATGATGCCTAGCACAGAGTCGATATGGATGCTGAGTACATATTTGGAAGGAAAGAAAGGAGAGAAAGCGAGAGAGAGTAAAAGAAGGAACAGAAGACGGGAAGGTGGGAGGAAGAAGGGAGGGAGGGTTCTTCAGCTAAACCCTAGACAGTTATGATGGGTGCAGAGAATAGAGTCCAACAGTAGAGAACACAATTTATAAGCATTGGGTGGAGTTATGATCTCAGCTAGATGGCTTAGTTCCAGGTGATCTGGAAGGCACCCACGGCACATGATTCAAGCCACAAAGCCCAATTTCTATGTTGCCACTGTCACTGAAAGCTCCCTGGGGCTGGAGGTCATTTTATTTTTTTCTAGAAAAACTAAAATGAAAATAGAGATACCTATTTGAAATAGTTGTTTTGAAGATTAAGTAAATATTTACTTAAATGTGCTTTGCTGATGGCAAAGCCGTAGTCCTCGCTAGACCATGAGCTCCCTGAAAGTAGGCAACTGTGAGGATTCCCCGGCCTCCCCAGAGCCAGGCCCGCTGAGTGATAAAGGAAGTTTTGTTGGGTAAATGGGCGAATGGATAACAACTGGACTGAATGGGCCACGGGTGGGCAGAGAAGGCCCAGAGCGTGCAGTTTCTGAAGTGGGAAAGAGAGGCCTCACTGGGTTGGCTGGCACACTTGTCCATTGCCTTCCTTCCTCGCAGAGGACCCCTTGGAATGGAGACCGTGCCCTACCTTTGCAGCACCCCTGATGCCCTGCGTGGTCTTCTTAGTGTTTATAAACGCGCTTGGGTTTAAGTGAATTTCTCCAGGATCGAAGGCATGTACGGTTTTCCCCATTTTATAGGGAGGAAACAGGCCTGAAGATGTTTCTGTGAAGTTTCCGCAGCTGGCAGAGGCCATCCCAGACTAGCCCTCGAGCCTTCTCATTCTCCGTGCACCGCTTTCCCCCAGGCCTTTGCCGGCTGGCTTCTCCCAGCGGCAGTTCCCGGTATGCGGTGATACACGCAGCGCACAGCGCGGTGCATCACGAAAGCAATGGCGGCCTGGGGGTGATAACGGGCCGGGGGACCCTCTAGCAAAGGAGACCCTTATAGTGGGTGTTGATGCGTGTTTACACCGGGGTTTTGCTTTTAACTGAGCAAGACCTAGTTTTGAAATGCATTACATTGTACGCAAGCCCAGGGGTCGTTTAAAAATGACCATTACTAACCACCCATTTAAAAACCAAATTAATACCAAAAGTTCCGAGATGAACACATTACAACGTTAGAAGCATTCCTGACCCGGTGGCTCTGTCTTCTGAGCAGACGTCTTTTCCAGGACTCCAGCTCTGTCTCCAGGGTGCTGAATTTCAAAATATACTGAGTCCTCAGGGTGTCTGTAGTTTCAACAAGGCTTTATCAAACAGAAAGGGAAGTTTGCCTTGGAGGGTGAGTATGGGCTTTTCAGACAGAGCGATGGGAATACAAACAGGCCAATTCAATTTCTTTTAGGGTCATGGTTTGTAGCTTTACTGAGTGTATGACATTCCCTTTCGAAAGTCCATGGGCTGTGTTTACTTCAGAGAATAATTTCCACATCCCATTTGATGCCAACAAATGGGTAATTATTATATCACTCGGTGGTTATTTATCACACTTTGAGTGGAAATAAGTTGCTTCAAAGTAAAATCACGTTACATGGTTACCTGTCTGCCCTATTAATCTTTCATTTAATTTTCTTTATTTTAATGTGCATACAAATGTTGCGACCTGTCTCATCTGTCTCTCTTACAGTTCCCTTCAATGAATTTAAATATGTTAAGAGAAATTAAATAAATGGGTTAAAAGAAGCTTGGGAGTTGGGAAATGGGGGTTCATTTGAGAACAGTAATTTATTTCTGAACTAGGTTTCTCACTTCCTGAGGAAAAGAGGCATACTAGAAATCAAAATTGGGAAAACATATGGATATTCCTGCAGTAGACCAGCTAGTGCTGGCACAGGTGGGAATTGCTATATTGTGTAAGTCCAGTGCTATTCTCTGTGCCTAGTTTTTTTTCCAGTGGTTTTGATATAGGGGAAAGAAACTCCCAATCTACTAGATGTCTGGTATGAGTTCGTGTTCTCTAAAATCAAAGAATGAATTTTAGGAACAATGGAGGTTAAGAGCAAAATATATTTATTGAGAGAAAAAAAGCTTCTGTCTCAGAGACAGAAGGGGTCCTGAGTGGGTTACCAAAGACTGTCTTTTCTAGAGACTTTTATAGAGCAAAACTACAAAGTGAGGCTGATCTAAGGTGGGGAAAACATGGGAACTCGCCAGGTGGCCATAAGGTGGGACAGAACTGTGATCAACAAATAAGATTAATCGCTCAGGTAAAATTGATTCAAGAGGGGACAAATGGAGAAGCAAGTCATGCAGCAAGTGGGTATGCATATAGAACAGTGACTCTACCTGTAGAGGGTTTAGTTAGTGACTCCTGGCTTCCTTGGAGTGATTGAGACATATTGAGAATATCAGTCCCTGATATTTATCCTTATAAAGTATGTGGGTCCATTTGCTTTATCTTTTGTCTTGAGCAGAGGTGTCTGTCTCCCCCACAGTTTTAAGGTGTCTGGTCTTCTGCACTGGCTCCTTTGAGGGCCTCGCCGTGTCTAACTGCCTATAATATTTCTATCTAACTCAGTGCCTGTAACAGTTTCATTCCAACCAATAAAATCCACAGAGTAGCACTGCCCCCTCATACTCTGAAAGCATGAAATCAGCCTTCCCTGAGCTGCCACACTTCTGTCCCACTCATCTAGATTCTGCAAATCCAAGGACTTTTCCAATTCAACTTGATGGATACCTTTTGAAAGCACTACATGCTAGATATTGGGGATTTGGAGGTGCTTTTCCCCTGAGAAATCCTGGTAGGAGGACATCTCCCTTGCGTTTCCCTCTCTCCCCTTAGCACACCACTGTAGGTATGATGAGATCAACACAGCTTTCTTAGCAACCTTTGGAGAATTCTCCTTAGGGAGAGGTCTGCTTTATTGGGAATATTTTCAGAAAAAATCTTAGAGCAGAAGCTTTTCCTTCAAATGGTCTGAGGGTGAGAACCGCCCAGTGTGATTTGTAAGGAAGGATTTGTGTTGTTCCCAAGTGGAAAATCAAGTATGACAGTGGAGGAGATAAGACATGATCACCTTTAAGAAACTTTATTAGCCAGGGGACTAGAACATCACTGGACAATGAGTAAAGTCATTGGAAAAATGGACAAAGGAAATGGGCCAATCGAGATGATACATGCATGAGCCATGAGCATAAAATTTAAGGGGAGAACAACTCACTAATCAAAAGAAGTAGTATTTTAATGCAGTGTTTTACAAAACCAAAACTAATGCTAAAAGTGCCAACATGAACACATTATCAAAAATAGAAGGATGAGAAGGTCAGTAACAGTGTTGTGTGGAGGGAGAGCCTGAGATAAACAAAAAAAAATTTGAGTACTATTCCTGCCTTTATGGTATTTAAACGTTCACTGAAATGTTTTTGTAAGTAAACTTCTATTGGAGCAGAGTCGCACACATTCATTTCTATGTGCAGTGCAGAACCGAGTAGTTTGGGGAGATAACATGTACACTCAGGCCCTTTACAAGACAAACCTTCCAAGATAAATTGATGATCAGTAGGGTCCCTTCTGGTTCTCATATTTGCAGACTGCATTTTCAGTTGATTTAGTTAATTACTTTTGATGGAAGATGCACTCTAGCATTTGAGAGTTTTTCATTTTATGCTTTGCAAGCATTTCATTTTGTGTTACATTAGACAAGCTTTAATAGAGGGTGTTGGGTCCTTTGCATATGAGGTGTTAGATGATAGCTTGCTTCATGCACCCCTGTTTTCTGTTTTTCCTGCTAGAGTCTGAGCTGTTCTTGAATGGTGAAGACATTCAGTGAGGGTTTCCTGAATTCTCCAGGACTCTCAAAGTCTATATATTTCCTCTTGAGGGCACTGGAACTGTGGAGGCAGGTTTGGGGGTCACAATGACTTCAGGAAAATATTGGGATATATGGGCAAGGTCATGGACCCTGGACACCCTGTAATATGCAGTATGGCTCTGTGCAGTGAAGAATGTCACTCCCCAAATGCTATTAGGGACTCTGACCAACAGTGAAATCCTCTGTTCTTGCAGGAAATCTGTGTTCTTTGCCTCAGCTTTTATCAGCTTTTGTATTTTTCCTAAGATTATGATAGAATTCTATTCTTTGAATCACATTAAACCACTTTAATGGAGATGTTTCCTTCAGAAAATATGAAAATGACTGGGTGAAGGAGTTTGAATGATGCTTATCAGGCTCTTCAGTAATTTTTTTATTGAATTGTGTGCATTTTAACTCATTAAATTCATTAAAAGTCTCTGGGAATATTAGCAGCTTTCTAGTTCTCATCATCATTCCCAAAATGGGTATTTTGTATTCTAGTAAAAGGTCTTTTGTTAATTAACACCTCCTATGTTTGGAAGAAGTACTCTCAAAAAGTACCCCATTTAAGCTCTTGCTATAAAAGTAGTTTGACCAGCCCCAGATTAGAAAATAAGGAGCCAAGAGAAGTTGGGCTCATCGGGGTGAATTTGAGACTGGGGCAAAGGCAGCAAGTTGGCTCTCAGGTCTACTTTCTTCATCAATCCAACTTATCACGGTTGATATTGATTGTCAGCTTAACTTGTTTGAAAGACACCTAAGAAATTGATAAAGCACACTCCTGGGTGTGTCTGGGGTGGTTTCCAGAGATGACTGGATCACAAACACTCTTACTTCTTCAGTGGACTTGTCCTTCAAGGAGGTTGTAATTTTGTGGCATTACTGAGGGAAGTGACAGAAACCAGAAGTGGGGCCTGGTGGGAAGGAGTGGGCTGTGACCTTGAGGACTGCGCCTGGTCCCCAGCTCCTTCCTCTGTGCTCTCCCTTTCTCTGCTTCCCAGCTGCCCTGAGGTGAGCAGCTGCCCTTTCTCATACCCTTCTCCCATGCTGGCTGCTTTGCCAAGGGCCTAAAGTAGTGGAGACAGCTGACTATGGACTGAACCCGCTGTAACCATGAGTCAAAATATATCTCTCCTCTTTTATTTTATTCATCTCTAGCATTTGTCACAATGATGAAGAGTTAACACATACCCTTTTCTCAGTTCCAGTGGACAGGACATGAGTGCATATTTGTACCCAATGAGGGAGGCAGGATAGGGCTGTAGGTTAAAAGTGAGCGCCTTGGAACCTAATAGCTAAGTTCCATCCAGGCTGCATACTAATTCTACCTGTGTAACTTTGGATAAGTGACTTAAACTTTCTGTGCTTTAATACTCTCATCTCTGAATTGGGAGTCAAATATGCTAATCCACGAAAAGCACTCAGTATCTATTGGTATCTGGCAGGGCCATGCAGAAAAGCCCACACAGGCCTAAGAGAGAGGCTGTGACAGACCTCAGGGCTCAGTGGCCCAGGGCCTTCAAACCTTGCTCCAGATGCTCAGGGCTTGGCGGAGCCAACCTCAGACACTGGCTTGGAGGGCTGATGAAGGAGGCCTTGTGCTTCCAACTTGCCCTTCAGTGTCCTTGCTGTTGAGTCTTTGATTTGGGATCTGTCAGGGGAATGGGAAGGAATGTTTCCTGAGCTTAAAAAGAGCTTCATTCATGGATCTAACTTTGTTTGCTGTATTTATAAAGAAGTTGCAAGAGAAGTGACTTGGTTTAGTCATATATTAAGTTAGTGGTGGGTTGGGATTAGAAATCAATCAATTAACAGATATTTGTTGATGCTTAATATGTGCCAGGTATTATTTGGGCCATTAGTTCAGAATGTTGTTGAAGGACCTCTGTGAGTTTTTAAATTGGACTGCTGTCTCCAGTCCACTACTCAGCTAGCCCACGTTAACGGCCCCCGGTACCCCAGCGTGTTCTCCTCCTCTGGTCTGAGCTGCTCACCTCGTGTTGTCTGACTGATGACCAGCTCCGCGGCTGATCCCAGTGCCCGGCTCCCCTCTTGCAGCCCCACACAGGAGCACCTTCGCCTCCCCTGCTCTCGTCCTTGTTTCCTTCCCCACCCTCAGCTTCCTTCCTCTCCCTCGATGCCAGTTCTCTGGATATTTTGGGCAAAGACCTCACTCTGCTTTTATGCAACTGAGGCCCTTTTACCCCAAGTCCAGGACCCCCATCCAATACACTATCATTCATTTAATAAGTATTTGTCTGTGTATCTGTCTGCTCTGTGCCAGACACGTTCTATGTATGAGGCATACTGGTATAAGCCAAGCAGGGGCATCCCTGCTTTCACTGTAACTCACATCTTAGTGAGTGGTGCTATTCAATCGTCAAAGTAAATTGGTGAAAAATAGTATGATATGCAATCGTAAATGCTGTGGAAACTGGAAATCACTTGCGGGTCCTAAAAACGTTAAATATATAATTACCGTATGAGCCACTAATTTGACTTCTGGTGTGTACCCAAAAGAACTGAGAGCAGGGACTGAAGCGTCACTTGTACATATGCGTACATAGCAACCCTACAGACATTTCTTGCTTAATGACTTACCTGTTTAATGACTGCTTAGACTCACGACCTATATTCAGGCTCATGATGCAGGAACTTGAGTGGCAGTGTGGCCTTATGGTGGCTTCTTTTCCAGCACGGATATTCTTTGTTTAATATCTGAGTTCTCTTTCTGCAGCTGGATTATTAAATGATTGGTGGCTAAATAAGGAACTACATATACATTACCATATTCAGAACAAAGAAATTGTCAAGGGAAGCTCCAATCAGCAGAAATTACAGTGTTGTAAAAAGAAGAGGTATCATTCAAAAAGAAGAAATTGAGGTTCCATAAACAAGATGTATAGAATTGTACATAAAAAAGACAGATTTTTAATCTGAACAGCAGGTAATAAGCTTGAATAGTGCTCCTTGGTCATAATTCTGAACAGTCTTTGAACAGGCAGGTCATTAAATGAGGAATACCTGTACAGTACTGTGATTTTTGCTGATCGTACTTTACAGTACAGTACAGTACTATAGCTTATGCTCTGTTTTACATCACAGTACTCCATGTTTGAGTCATGTAAATAAAAGCAAAGTCATCAAGTTGGAGTTTCCGTGACCATTTCTTTGTTCTGAATACAGTACTGTAATGTATATACTATATACATTTCCTCACTTAGCAATCGATTCATTTACTGATCCAGTCGCAGGGACTGAACTTGGTGGACCATCGAGGAATGTCTGTTTGTAATAGCCAAGAGGCTGAAATTCCCCAGATGTCCATTGTCTGATGAATGAATAAACAACGTGTGGTCCATTTGTGTAATGAAACATTATTCAACTTTTTTTTTTTTTTTTTTTTGTGGTACTGGGGCTCGAACTCACCGCCTTGCGCCTGCTTGACAGGTGCTTGAGCTGCTGAGCCAAACTCCCAGCCCTTATTATTCAGTTTTAAAAGGGAGGAAATTCATGTGCATGCTGCAACAAGGATGAGCCACGAAGGCTGTAAGTGAAGCGAGGCAGATAAAAGGGGACAGAGGCTGCGGCTCCACTTACGTAAGTTGTCTAGAGTAGGCAGACAGAGACGTAGAAGTGTAATGGAGGTTATCAGAGTTCACCAGAGAAAGGAAAAGAAGAAGTTATGTTTTATGAAGTACAGAGTTTCTGTTTGGGGTGATGAAAAATTCTGGAAATGGCTCCTAACATCGTGACTGTGGTTAGTGCTACTGAACAGTGCCCTTAAAACTCGTGGAAATGGTAACTTTTATGTCACGTATGTTTTGCCACAATAAAGCCTTTGAAATGCTACAGAAATACCGGAGCTGAGATGGGGGTTAGCGTCAGGGGGTCAGAGAGGAGGTACATCTCAGATGGCAGGGCCGCTGAGGGGAAGGCGCCCCGGGCCCGGGGTTGGGGTCTGTCCCAGTGGGGAGCACAGGCGCGTGGCTGCGCGGCTCAGTGGTCTGACCAGCGCAGTGTGTCAGCCTGAGCCGTGGAGCAGGCTGGTCCTGGGGTCCGGCCTCAGTGCCGCACCTCTTTTCCGTGTGACCTTGCACAGCCGTCTTACTCTGGCTGCGCCTCGGGGGTCCGGTTTGTACATAACAAGGATACAACACCTCCCTCTCGGTGGGAGGGAATTCTGAGGAGTAATGCGGCAGAGACCGCCAGCCGGGGCCAGGGAAGGTCAACCGGCCACTGGGGTTAAAGGCTAGCACCCGCTCTGAGAGGTTTGCTGGGCCTGTGCCGTGCGGGTGCTAGTGTGCCGCCTGCGTCCCTGCCTGGACCATGCGAAACACCAAATAAGTCATTAATAATAATGCGTTGCGGACTCTGACTTTGATTCGGGCAACATTAAAGCACATGAAAGCACTTCACGTAGTAGAGGGCACATGGATGGTGATCAATAAATGTTTGCTTTCTTCATCCAGTCCAGCAGTCGCTCTTTAGCTCATCGGAAGCAGAGAAGACTGCTTGCTGTTGTTAAGATGCCCACTGTCGCACAGCCACGCTGCTCAGTGCCGGGCACCCACAGAGGGAGGAGTGGGGCGAGTGCAGAGCAAGGCCTGTCCCGGGGTGGAGACTGGAGCTTCTCATGGGGAGTGGCCTGGGAAGGGGCTGGGCCCAGGCACTGTGGCAGGGCTATAGGCCGCGGTCAGCAAGAGAGTGCCACCGTGGGCAGTGGGATAGTTCCAGCCTTACTGATGTTGGTCTAGAACATCTTGAAATACCCTGTTTCTTAGCAGCTCGTTTGGAGCTGCGCTGGGCCTCAGGATCAATTCCTCTTGGCCTTCTGTAGCCTCTCTCCCTTCTCCTCCACCTCCTCATGTCCCAGGAGCTGCCCGGACACTCTACATTCACCAGCTTTCTGTGTTAGATTGCCAGCACAGCCATCACAAAGCCACCGCCTGGGGGATGCCGCTGTTGCTCGTTCTATCACAGTTTCTGTGGCTGGCGGTCTGAGATCCTGGTGTCTGAAGGTCTGGTTCTTCTACAACCACTCCTGGTCTGGCTTCATGGAGTGCCATTTCCCTGGTCTTTACCGTATCTTCCTTGGACATTTGTCTGAACACCAGTCCAGTCTGATCAGGACCGATCCTCAAGACCACCTTCTGCCTTGATGACCTCTTTATATAACCTGCTGCCGCATACGCCCTCACGCAGAGCTACTGGAGTTGGGAGTCAACATACAAACTTACAGAGAACACAGCCCACCCCAATACCTTCTGACTTGTGGTTAAATTTGTCCAGTGGGAACCAGCAGGAAGTTGCCAGGTGGAGGAGCAAGAATTGGGGATCGGCTCCCCTCTCTGCAACCCTGTGGAACCACTGAATGCCTCTGTCACAGCTGCTGTCGGGCAGTCCTCTCCGCAGTCCCGTCCCCCCCCTCCCGCTGCTCCTTCAGAGCTAGGTGACATCACCATCCCTGCAGTTTGCTGCACTACACTTTGTAAGTGGGCCTTCTCTAAGCTCTCCTCCATCTCCCCGCTCAGGTTTGCCGTCTGCTCCCCACTGAGAGCCGCTGGCCGAGCGGGGAAGGAGGCGCGGTGGGAAGCAGTGCACTCCGGTGAGCTCTGGGAGCACGGGGCGCACTCCATGTGAGCTTTTAGACCCTTCTTGGCATCTGGGGACATCCTCTGCTTATTGCTTTCTCCGCTTATGTGAGAGGCAGCGTGAGGTAAAGGCAGAAGCCTCCATGTGAGCTGTGAAGTCCTGCACTGAAGGCCAGCTCCTTCCTTGCCATTGCCTGGTCCTGGTGCCTGTCTGTCTGTCTGTCTGCCTGTCTTGGTCTCTCTCTCTCCTTCCCCTGCTTTGCTTCCTCCCTCCCTCCTTTCATTTCCATAATTGTAGAGTGGAATAAAAACCTTAAACATTTTTGCCGTGAGGAATTGATTAAATTACATTGAGTGAGAGGGCAAATGTTCAATAAATGTTTCATTTTCTTCCCTAAATAAAGTCCCTGCTATGACTCCATTCTGGAGATGCCTCTTGGAATCCTCAGGGGAGGTGGCAAGGAAAGCGCAGGTCAGGGGCTGGGTGTCAGGGCCCAGGTGGTCACATACGGGCTCTGGGCTAGGCAGCCTTCATGCCGTTTCTCTGTCCTCTGCTCTTCCCAAGTCTGTGAACTAGAGCCAGAGAGAGCAGCCTGCCCCCTCCTATCACAGCTGTTGAGCTGGGGCAGAGACGTGCAGACATCGACAGCTTCTTCAGCCTCATTTGGTGCTGCCACCCCTCCCCCCGCATGCCTCACCTTGGATCTGTGCTTTTCCTTGAGTGTTTTACATGTCAGGCTCCTCATCTCTTGGAGGGTTCTCTCTATCCGTTCTCCTCCTTCTGTTGGAATCTCTAGCTTAGCCAGGTGAATGCCTCCCTACCCTTTGGAGTTCATTGCCACCCTCATGTCCCAGAAAAAGGCTCCCTCACTTCCCCTTCCAACCCTACGAGGATAAGATCCTCCACACGTTTTCAAGACTCCTGGAACTTGTCTGTCTTCCCGTTGCTAGAATTGTGCTTAACCACTAACGTCCGACGAATGGCTACCTTCTGTCTTTCCCATTGGTGGTAGTTCTGTGAGCAAAGGGGTGGTGCTTGTCTTCTGACCGCGGGTGAGAGAGACGGCCTGAGGCCAGTTCCGTGCTGTGTCCGGCAGCTGCCACTGGAGCAGGCCGCTTAGCTTCTGTGCAGCAGTTTCTTCATTTGTGCAGCAGAAGTGAAAACAGAACCCACTTCGTGGGTTCACGGTGAACCCTGAACAATTAAAGAACACCAGGCAGTTGTGACAGAGCACGTGTCCCTGAGTGCTTAGCTAACCCTTTGCTGGGGGACTGAACCCAAGATCTCGTGTATGATGGGCAAGCATCCTGCCACTGAGCTCTCAGCCAATCCTGACAAAAGTCAAGCTTGAGAGTGAACTTCTGGACAGAGCTCAGGTGAGATGTGCCGCGGTGTGGGCTCTGTGGTTTGACAGAGGTGGGCTCACGTGACAAGGAAGCTTCAACATGCAGGATACCAGGGAACGTGCTGTTGAGTGTTCCACACTGGAGGGCCTCAGCAGGGGTAACTGGCCCATCGGTCTGGTGTAAGATTTCTGGGTCCTAAGAGGAAGTTGTAGTTAGTCTTTGTGAGCTCAGGTTTGGTGCCTTCCGCATCTGTGCAGGGACCCTTCACATCTGGAAAAGGCAGCCTGGAGGAAAAGGTGGTGGAGACGGCTAGGCTGCTGGTCTTTGAGACAGCAGTAACTTGGGGGACGTTTGGAAGCTTCAGATGCTGCCTGCACACTGCATGGGGAATCAGGAGACCTGGCTCCTGTGTATGAGTTCTGGTGCAAGTATCCAGTCATTTCAAAGTGGGGTTTCCTATTCACTGAGTAAGAACCTAGGAAAGTATCACTTCTTTAATGAGTGTTTGTACAATGTCTAATAGCCACATTCACAAATGTAAATAAGCACCAGGGGTCTCACACCATGGTCAGAAGAGCTGTCACAAAGCATAGACCATGAATCTTAGCCTCATTATTTAAAGAAGTCTATGAGACCAGTACTTATGATCCATTTATACTTACTTTAGAATGGTAATAATTCTAATTATCTGCTTTCTTGGTTTGAAGCAAATTAGAAATTGCTAGGGATGGCAGACCAAAAGGAGACCATGGAAAAGAAATAACAGTGCCAGAAGCAGGGACCTCGAATATACAGAAGTGACATTTATCATAAAATCCTAGCAGCATGGGGTCATTTCCTTTAGGGGCGATGTTCAGTAAAATCTGTTTGATAATATCATTGCTTATTAAAGTCAAAGTATTTTAAAGCCAGGAGGAGCAAGCCCAGCCCAAAGCCCTTATTTTCTGAGGAGAGTTACAGGTTAGGGTGGTGAGCACGGCGGCCAGCCCACAGGTGGCCCCAGGGGAGCCGTCTCCCACAGCCCGCTGGCATCTCAGGCTGCCATGCTTTGCCACTTCCCCTTCTTGGTCCACATGTGCACAGGGAACACTGCTGAATTCCCAGCTCTGCGCTGGACACGTGGAAACTCACGCACTGTCGGGAATCTTTCCCTTCTCTACTGGAACTGCTAAATTATTAATACCTCTTTAGGCAGTTTTAGATATGGTAATTGGTACCTTCAGGCTCAACTTCTCTGTGCATGCTGAGGACACAGAGATCTTCAATGCATTTTTCTTGTGACCTAGATTCATAGTAGTGTGTGTCCAGGCCAGGATATTTACAAATTTCAATTGGCAATTCTTTAGTAAGTGCTTACTGGGTGTCCGGCACTATTATGGGAGGGTTGCAGGGGAAAGGAAGAGAATGCATTGGATCTGGGTCCTCCAGAAAGTTGCATCTCAGGAGATGAATGGGCCTTGAAAAGGGTTGGGGGGCGTCTGGCAGGCTGAAGTCAAGAACTCTGAAACACACTGTCTTCAATCCTGGCTCCTGTGTGGCCAGCGGGGTCCAGTAGCCTCTGTATGTCTTATTCATAAAATGGGGTTGGTAGTGACAGCTACTTATTAAAGTGCTTATGTGCACTAAAGAAAACATCTATCAAGTTCTTGGAATAGTCATTGGAACAAGACTCGCTCAAGATTTTCCAGTTCCACAGTGAGGCTAAATCTGCTCCAATAGTTTGTTCTTTCACACATTAAAGCTTTATTGTTTGCCATGTGCCAGGCTCTGTGCTATAGGATCATGCAATGGCAAGCAGAAACACTGAAATGACATCCACAAGCACTGATTGGGACCATTCCCAGAATATCAGGCCCTGATCTCTGCTGGCTTAGGGCTTTTGTATGATGTACAAGCAGGAGGTACAAAGGAGATACAAAGGTGCGACGGAAGACCCTGGCAGTCCTTCTGACTAGCTAGCAGGGTGAGATCGTCAGTTATGAGGGTAGATTAGTGGTCACCAGTTTATGAAGTTTGGTGCAATGGTACAATCGGGCATCCTGCGTGTTCAGTTCTGCTCTTGTGGTTACAGCGGTCAGAAAAGTGATTACAAAGCCATGAAGCAGTTAGAGAGCTAGGCAGTTTCAAAAGAACAAAGTTTTAAAAGAACAATTATTTCTCTTGTATAGTTTTTCTCTTTCATTTCCCCCTCTTGTCTTTATTCAGAAAAATCTTTTTTGATGCTGGGACTGTTCTTTTTATCTAAAGCTGCATAAAAAGGGATAGCTCTTAACTTATGTAATCCAAGTATCAAGCAGGATCCTACCAGGGGTATTAATATAAGGGCTGTCAGGGGTCCCAAAAGAGGTTTTAGCCATGGTCCCGAGTTAGATAGGCCTTGGAATCATCCCTGTTTCTGATTTCATTTTGAGTTCACTTATTTAACCTCTCTTGTAGTTGTTGCAGACCTTCTTAGACTATTTCAGACTTATTATCATAGCATTGGGACCCCTCAAAAGGAGAACATGTACACATTCCCAGGAAAGACAGTTATATTTCATTCTGAGTCTGTGGCCTATGTGTCCATATTTGTCTCAAGGGCACAGACAGAAATCAAAGGCCACCAGAGCAGATTTCCCCATGGGTTCCTCTGGGGCATCCATGTGTCTGGAATGGTAATCATTCGGCAAAGATCAAATGCAAGAATTACTGGGCCTCATCCATTCCAGACTTGGGACCTAATTACCTTACAGGTGTCAGTTTTTACCAGGTGAAACTCAACAGGAGCTCAAGTTGTGGCAATTTGATTTCCCGTGGTTAAATGAAACAGAGCCAGAATTCATACCCTAACATTAAAGTCCAGCACATTAGCAACAACAAGCATTTTCCAATTGTACCTGATAGCCCTAGGCATTTTAGATGAGGAAGACAATTTAAAATAATGAGTCCAACTAGCAAAACCACATACAGAGTAAGGAAAAGAGCCTGACCGGTTGTCTTTCATCCCTCTGGGGCGACTGTCCCCAAGGCCAAGGCAAAGGTCACAGTCGGTAAGAGGATAGGGCGTGAGAACCAAGCTGAGTAACACAGTATCAAGCACGCACGGGAGAGAACTGGGGTGAGCCGGCCCACCTGAACCCACGAACGCTGTCCTCAAGCTTCAGTCACGCACTGACCCGTCGGCGTCTGGAGCGACGGGAGCAAGGCTTGGCATGCATTGGTCCTTTGAGGTGAACCCCAGAGGAACTGTGCAGGTAGACTTTTCAGTGGATCTAAGGCTGGAATTCTGAAACTTGTAGGGGTAGTTAGTGTGGGTTATTGGTGTGTGCAGGAATGTTTACCGATATAACTGGTCTTTAGTTACAAGTTGTATATAGTTTTATGTTTTATTTCCATGTAATCTCTGTATCTATAAATGAGGAAGGTCCACTATAATATATGAGGTCAGTGCCAGTGGCACAGACACTGAAGCCTGAGCTGGCTGTATGGGCACAGGTGCCAGTACATCAGCTCGAGCTTGCAGAACAAATGGTGGGGGCAGGTGTGGCTCTCATTTTCTGGGAATACCAGGTAAAGTTTTTCAGACTGGGGTTGATGTTGCAGTCAGTTGGATCCCTGGAATGGACTGAATTATTTTACATTGGTGGAAGGTTTTCAAACAGCAACAGGAGGCAGTAGCAGGAGAGCTTTAGCCAGAATAGCTTTGTCCAGGGTGACCACAGCATATCCACCCTGTCAGACTCCATTCCCAACAGAGCTACTTCCATCCACAAGCAGGGCGTGCTCAGCATCTGTCAGGGGTTTTATTTTTTAGGTCTGATCAGCTCAAGAACAGCTTATCAGATGGTGCCGGGCAGTCACGGTCTGTTGGGCCCAGCTCTGTGGGCAGGTCTGTGGCAGGACTGAGTGATTTCATTGCCACAAGAGTCAGGCAGGGATTTTTGCTTAAGGGTCCTACTGAGTGAGGTTCAGCACAGCGTGTGGCACCTGGCCTAAGGTCTTGGCCTAAGGTGAGTTTGCTAGTTTTTTTGATCAGAAGAACAGTGGCCAAATATCTGCACAGGTAGGCCACGGGATACCCCCAGGAAATGACAGTCTGAGTAAGCATCTTTGTTTCTGTGAACTCGAGGATCCAGATTTTATAGACACCAGCAGAAATTTGTAGAGGGTTTTTGGTAACTAGTTTCTGCCAGATATTATAGCAGAGCTTTTCTGTGTTTCCAACAGGCAGCTTGGGCATCATTCTGGGAAACTAGCAAGGTCAGCTGTGAGGGCTTCTCCAAAGAGGGCACACAAGTTTTTGAACCTCTGGGAGGCTGAGTGCAGGTCAGTTGCAAAGCAAGGGTGACTGACAGGAGCCAATCAAAGAGAAAAGAGGGCATTCTTAGGTCCAGGCAGGCGTACCAGCAGGCTGTGGGTGGCGAAAGCCTGAGGCAGTGTATACAGGGGGAAACCACGGCAGCACCGGCAGCTTGGAGATCCCGGACTGGCTTTACAGGCAGGAGAGGTGTGTTTTAGCAGTTTGACAGTTTTGCTTGGGGGACTGGGATGGAGCCAAATTTGTTGTCATAGCCTCCCCCAAAATAGTAGGAGAGTTTTTAACCCCTTGTGGCAATTGAGTCCAACTGAGCTGGCCTTTTATCTCAGGATCTTCCCAGTCGAAGGGGTTTATGGGAGCAACTTGCAAGCAGTCTGAATTATTGACAGAGATCTTGCCAAGGTGATTAACAGTCTATCAGGCTGATGTGTGGCTGGATGCCTGTTTGTGCTTTCCATGACACCTGATAAGAATGGGAGTTGTGGCGAGGTTGTATGGTTGATGTCCAGTCCCCAAGGTGAGTCTTTAGTCTATACCTCTGGGAGGAGACTCTTTAGAACTTTAGGATTATGGTTATCCATCTCAGGTTGATGCAGGCATCGTTTTCCCCTTGGGAAACAGTCAAGAGTTGAATGTGCAGGGTTAAAGGAGAGTGAGGCTGACTGACTTGGTGTGAAGGAGATGGCCTCCAGGCTATAAGCTTATACTTGGCAGAGTGGGTGAGGGGCAAGAGTTCCAGTTCCCCCAGTGATGATAACTTTTTGACCGAGGGAACTTTGGAAGGCAGAGAGTTCTGTTCCATTGTCTAACAGGAAAGTCACAGATTTACCCCCCAACTTTTGCAGTGAGGGGCCCAGTCTGATAGAGTTTGGTCTGTCCTGTCTACTCAGGTCCAGTAAGGCACAACTCATTTGTCAAAGCGGACAGTCCGATTTTTCCTCAGTCAAAGTGTGAAACTCGGAAGGAATTGTTGACAGTTATGTTGGCTGGGCACTAGTTGATGCCATCTAACCAGGATAGACATGTAAGCAGAAGGCTCTGGAAGGAGGGCCTCTGTGGCTGAATACAGGCAGTGGTTAGCTGGAGCCAGTTCAGCTGGCTGGAAGTAGATGAATCAGGAGTGACTCGTGTGTAGGTGTTGGCAGCAACTGCAGCAACGTCAGTGGTGCCAAGGCAGAGGTTTCAGGAAAAATGGGTCTGTTTTACTTTTTTCTTTTTCTTTCCTTTTTTTTGAGATGGAGGGAGTGGTTCAGTTTTATTTTTAACTGTATAAAAGCCCCTTTTACTACAGTCAGCGACTGGGGGTTTTAAGTAATTAGTTCCCACTTTGTCTCCCTGTGGTGTACATTGTGTATCCTTAAAAGATGGCACAACAGAAAGAAGGGTGGGTACCTCTCAGAAAGAGGCCACTCAGATGCCTGCCTGCCCATGCCCCTTATGGGGACTGAGGCACGCCTTAGCTAAGGAGGGTGTGAGGCCTTTGTTATGACACACGTTGATTGCCGTGGAACCTCAGTTGAGGGCCCAGTCACCCACTGTGACCAGTGCTCCCCGTCTTGGTGCACAGACGGAGAAGCCTAGTGCTTGTGCTGTCTGACCCACTCACTCACTCATTCAGCAGCACTCAGAAGGTAACCATTCCAGTTCCCCTTCCCTTGAAGGTGGCCTTCACTAACAAGGGTTGAGCAAGCTCTTCTTCTGCTCAAACTGAGCAGGACTGACAGGCTGACTAACTGGGGTCCCCCCAGAGGTCTTAGCAGAATCAGGCAGGCAGGTAGACAGACAGAGAGACAGGCAGGTTGTGTCTTCCTCCCTTTGGTTTCCAATGTGAGCCACTCAAGCAGGGAACCAGGAATCCTCCCCAAGACCTCTGAGAAGACTCAAGAAAATTTGAAGGTACACCTTCCCACTGGGACCTGGAGAAGTCCTTGCTGCATACATGAGAGCCATAACTGGTGATCAAACAGCTTAGCATGATCAGTCTTCCTGGCTGATGCATCAGATGCAACAGCAAGCAGAAACAATGAAATGACACCCAGGATTTGGTGGCAGATTTGTTTGCACCAATGGACACTGATCAGGATCATTCCCAGAATATCAGGCTCCAATCTCTGGTGGTCTAGGGCTTTTATATGACGCACAAGCAGGAGGTACAAAGTTGGTACAAAGACCCGGCAGTTCTTCTGATTAGCTAGCGGGATGAGATCATCAGTTACAAAGGTAGATTAATGATCACCGGTTTATGAAGTTTGGTGCAATGGTACAATCAGGCATCCTGCTTATCTGGTTACACTCTCATAGTTGTGGGGGTCAAGAAGGTAATTACAAAGCCATGAAGCAAATACAGAGCTAAGCGGTTTCCAAAGAACAAAGTTTTAAAAAGAACAATTTCTCTTGTACAGCTTTCTCCTTTCAATAAAAATAAGAACGTCCATAAAATCAGCCATGTTCTGAGACAACTAGTCTAGAAGAGGGGTCAACAAATTCTAGCCCTGGGTCTCAATCCCCAGTGCCCATTTTTCTAGACAAAATTCTGGTGGTAGATTTGTGTAGCCGTGTAAGAGATAAAATGACCAAAGCCTAAAATATTTTCTTATGGCCCTTTACAGAATGTTTGTCCACCTCCCTGCAGGAACATGTTCCTCTAAGTATGAGGCCCTATCAGCTGAGTGCAGGGCTAGAAATGCAGAAATTTCAGATCCCACTCCAAAGCTTCTGGATCAGAATCTAGTTTAGTGCAGTTGCAAGCTTCTTTCTCTGCATGTAACAGTTTGATAAACACTGCTGTAGCAGATGTCAATGACATTTAAATCACTCACTGATACAGTGAAAAGATGGTTGCTACAGGGGTGTATAAGGAGTCCTGTCTTGAACAATTAGTGTCAGGCATGGACGGGATGTTTTCTATCTAGTCCTAGCAGTGGCTACAGAAATGGTACTACTTTCAACCTCAACTGAAGAAATTAAGGCTGGGCAAGGCAAGTGATTTTAATCAAGCTTTTCCATAATAAATGGTAGAGCTGGAGTTTAAATCCTGCTCCCCCAACTACAACTCATTTGCTTGTCATCATCAGGTCATTCTGCTTCCTAAGAGTAAAACAAAGGAGAAGTAAGGCGGAATTTCACAGAGAGATCTTGCAGAACTGGCTTCGTGCCTGTATCAGTCAGAGTCCAATCATGAAAGCAGAATCCACTCAAAGAATGGAAAACAGAGGAAATTTAATTCCGAGGATTGGTTACGCAGTGCTGGAAGAGCCGCAAAGCCATCAGGAGATTGGGAGGCACCTGGAGATTAGTGACGGCTGGGAGCTGCTTCTACTCTGCTC